>JAODUK010016195.1:0-27150 GCA_027564635.1 Typhlichthys eigenmanni | reverse complement strand
CCCCCCCCCCCCCCCCCCCCCCCCCCCCCCCCCCCCCCCCCCCCCCCCCCCCCCCCCCCCCCCCCCCCCCACAACTGTGCTCAAACTGAAAAACTTGATTCCTTAAATAATGTCAATCACTTCAAGTGTTTTTATTCTTTCTCTTTTTTTCTTGTTTAAATAGTATTCAAAAAAGGGACAACCCTCCGTTGCCATAGCAACCAGTTATCCCCCTAATTTCCAGCCCAGCTCACCATTAAAGGTGTAGTCGACTATTGTAAGCTAATTATAGGATCATTTTTAATATAATACACCTTTTGTCAAACTCACCAAAACACCTCATCTCATGCTATCGCTAGCTTACCATTCCCTTGACACGCCGAAAAAATTATCAACAAAATGGTGCAGACCGCACAATACAGCCCCTCCCCTCGGTTAGCTTGTTTACTACGTGTTTGCTCAGTGCTGGGGGGCGGAGCTACACTCTAAAGCCTGAGTCAGAAGGAGCGCTTGATCGCTGAGGGGTGGAGTTTGGTGCCCAGATGGTTGAGAGTGTGCTTTATGTCCAAATTGGCAAACAGCGGCGTGCGTATGCGGACATATGGAAACTGCTTTGAGTTGGTCGCGAACGTTTTGCAAACATGCACGCAACTTCTGAGGTGGTAGTACTTTCTTGGCGAACACACACAGACGCTTAAACTGACACAAGGGTGACAGTTTAAATGTAACACTGGTACGTACACACAAAACGTTCCAGTTGTGACGTGGCGGTCGCCACGAATGTCCTTTGGTGCCATCAATGTGCTACGATCTGCAGATTGGAACGCACCTTTGGTGCCATCAATGTAGGCCCAGGTTGTAGGTTGGCTCTGTGGGTCTCCATGGTAACGGCGGTGCCAAAGGCAGATTGCGTCAATGACATAAGCGTTTCTTGTGGTACAATCCAGTGACAGAGACGCTCACCCACTGCTGTTTGAGGTTATGTGACGCTATACAATGCAATATGATACACGCTCACTGGCCGTTTCTTTGTTTTGTTGAATGGAATATGCTTTGGTTTGCTTTTTACCAATATATGCAAGCGTTAGTATAGGCTTCTAGCTCCTTGGGAACATCCAAACAAAACTTAATTCATATTATACTGTTGTACTGTATATTTATGAATTTGTTTGTTTTCTTTCCTGCAAGAGCCTGAATTCATGGATTCAATCAATCAAAAAAACGTATGATTAACAATTATATTGCTCCTGATAATAATTCACCTGTTATGCCTTAACTGGCCAATCTGGCAAAAGATTTAAGTTGTATCATTTTGCTTTGTATATTTTTATATGTTGTTAGTTTAAGTATTGATCAATCATCTCTGTGAGTATCTGCAATACCATCAAATATATATCATTTTATTTTTAAGTTTCAAATATGTTAGTTTTTAAGCCTTTGTTACACAAATCTCTTGTCATGTAGTATTGAACCATTGAACAATATTTAATTTAAAATGGACCCAGCATTGCATATAATGTGTGTATAAATAAACATTGTATTATTTAACTTTACCATAGAACAAACTATTGTTCGCAAAATGAACTGGCTTTAATTGTTGCATTTTCAAGATCATTAATTACATTGTTAAATAGCATGATGACATGATATTGTTATCTGTGTAACAAAGACCTAATTGTTTCACATTATCTTATAAAATGCTATGGCGGGAATTATTTTGTATTTATTTATTTAAGGTCTGTTAAGGTTTTTAATTCATTTTTGTCTTCATGGCCATGGAATGAAAGAATTGGATTATTGTTTTATCTTGAAACTTTAGACTTTGGCCTCTAACGAATGAAGTCCAAAGAATTGTCAGTAAAAATGTTTAACATATTCTGTGGAAGAGATTTAATAATTGTTTAATTTTGTTAAATAATTTAGATCTACATTTAAATTGTGCATGGATTGAAGTTTTCTGTTATTGGTGTCCATTTTTATTTACATGTCGTACAGTACATCACAGTTGAGTTTGAGATAGACAACACTGTTCCTGAATTGGGAATACCTGTAATATTAGTACATTGAGCATTTACCATTCTCCTAATCAACAGGCACATGTAGCACATGCTTTACATTGATTCTGGTGTTAGTATGAACTACATCTTGTTTGTACAGTGACAATGAATCACTGCTCTTTAGATTGGAACCACAGAAGCCGTTTCACCTTAGTTCTCTGATTCTTTTGGGTGGACCACAAATTACGAATAACTTCGAAGCTAGATTTCAGTGGGAAACATCTTCTAGTTCACATGAACAATTTGGCCATGAAGAAAATGGTCTTTGAAGTTGCCTGATGCAGACATTTATCAAGTTCATTTCATTCAGGCATTTGGGCAACCACATGACAAAGGGTAGACTTAATGAAGATTACTTAAGAGGGAGTAAAATGCAGTGTCTTAAATATGTTTAAACCGTTATTGCTGAATCTACTGTTCATATTATTTTAGTGATTGGATAAGCATGACGATATTTGCTGTACTTGTGAGTTTCTTAAAATACTGTATAGACTAGAATGTTTAGCCGTCAAATTAGTTTAGAGTTCTGTTGACAGTTTGAAAGGTTTTTCCAAGCTTTAAGTGGATGCAAGTGTGTGTGCTTCTTTTGTTGATTTCGTTTTTTGACCCATGAAGAGGTGAATATCAGTGCTTACATAATTTGTAACTTAATTCAAGGTTCCATTCCTTTCTGCTGTTGATGGGGCCCCACTAAACGTCCATCGAAAATCCCTTTGTCATACATCTTCATTCCATCATCTGGCTACTAGCGGTGTCCAATTACTGCATGGAAACATTTCTCTTATTCAGTATTATTATTATTACATTTGTTTTTTTTCAGCAGAAAATAAGTAATTGAACTATTAATTAAAGTAAGTAAAATGTAAGATATTTATAGCTAGTCCATGAGTAGCTACAACGAGCCACTGTATAACAGCTATATAGCCCACTTGCTTGCATTGACAGCTAAATAATCCTTTAGCTCACGTTGGTACTGTGACTTGTTCTTCGAGTTAGCAAGGGTTATGAATGTCATGAAAGCAACTCTCCAGTAAACTAGCTAACGTCTGCATAAATAATACGCTAAGAGTATTTGAGCAAATATGGCTTTGACTCCAAATGCCACCTCATTTCTGTATATACTGTAATTTGCTAATGCATCATATCAAAGGACATATACTGTTGTCCTATGGTGATTGGTGGCTAACATACCCCCCCCCCCCCCACTCCCCCACACTGCCAACATGGGGATGGAAACAACCTTTTTGTTCAGACAAAATGTGAAAATGTGACAATGATATTTATTTTATTTTATATGTTTTTGTTTTCTCCTCCAATTAATATTAGGTATAATGTGGATATTGGGGACAGTGGCTTGGGATGGGCTTTGATGAAAAATCATAACGTGAATTGGGTCATGTTGAGCCTCATTCATAATGATGTACATGGATGTGTGCATATTTAACCTTCAACAGAATTGTACTTTAATCATAAGCATAGACAAGCTGAGTGTGTTGTTATATTTCTTTCAGATCATAATGTGTGCGTCAAAATGCCTTTGGCAGGATCAGGTCTGACAGAACACAAGTAACAAGGGTTTTATTTGGGCTGTAGCGCGTGAGAGATTGAGAAAGACGAGAAGGTCAGGAAAGACAATATGAAAGGAACAGAATAACTATGTTTTGATATTTTGAGGGACTTGAAAAGAACAAGGGAAGAATGTGATTTAAGGATAAAGAGTTTGGGTACATTTAAGGCTCTGATAGTATTATGCTGATTAACAGAAATATTGTGGGCTATTTTGTTAAATACAAAGGTTAACTGTTGGACCCATGCAGCATTAACAAATGGCTTAAATGGTATAAATAGTATTTTTTAAGAACATTTAGTCTCTCATATTTGGTAGTTATCTATATTTCAGCATTTTCTATGTCAAAGAACCGATCATTTCCAAAAAGATCTAAGTTAAATAACTAAGTCAGTAGGGTTGATTGTATTTCGGGGGTTACTTGGTTGATGAGAACGCATGGTTCTTTTTTTTTGGGAAGTTATTTAAACTTTGATATCATATTTCTTATAGTAAATGGCTTTGAACTGCAAATCAATTTGAACATCTGTGCCTAAAGCTCTCACTCATATAAAATTTATTTTTATTGTCTGAAATTGTACAGTAAATTATTTTCTACTAACAAATATATATATATATAATGTGCCATCTATGTTATTGTCCCCAAATTGACAATCTGAAAAAAGTATCCCTCTCTCTTAATGTCTGTCAAGGAAAATCATCAAACGTTTAAGATATGTATTAAATGCCAGAATATTGGCTTTTTTGCTAATTTCTAAATGATTTTTCTGCTGACTGTTGATGGTAATAAGAAATGCAGATTTCTTTTCAGTAGTATGCTTTGGACAAACCACAATTGCTGCTGTTAATTTTTTTGGAGGTATAGGGGTTATAGTTGTTTTTGTAGTTTCAGTGGAGAACAATAAAAGTTGGTTTACATTTTACGTTGTGTCTTATTTGGCTTTCCAATATATGTAAACACAATGTAGTTTGCTCTGGAAACCACCTGTTGTCAGCTTTGCACCTGTCTCCGTGTATTGTTCATAGAGAACACAAAAGCAGAATGTCCCCACTCTTTGATTCCCCCCTTAAGCTCAAAATGGCGCTGCCACCTACAGTACAGCAGCAGCAAACTGCTATTGCGTTAGATCTGCTCCCAGTGTGAAAGTTGGCTCCGGTCTCTCGTATGGTCATGGCTGTGACCAAAATAGCCCCTATATGCAGCTGCTATCGGCCTGCCTGGAGACTGAACACGGGAATGTCCTGGGGAGGAAGGGGTGCTTATTCACAGAAGATGCACCTCAACTGAACAATCCATTTAACGGTCATTTCTTGCTCACTGAGGGTATTAGCCTATATATATATATTATATATATATAAAAATTGTCGCAGTTCCATTTGCCTGAATTAACATGGGAAAATATACTCATGCACCAGTCCCGGGAATTCTCGCATGTGCACAGCCTTAAGTGAGATCTAAAATCGCACTGTTGACGCACGTACGCCTACGCAAAGGCTAGACTCAGAAATATAATTCCCTTGCACTGATTATAACATGTCCACAATTTGATAACTATATTAACTTGAAAAAGATTAAAAGAATGATGTGAAACACCAAATCAATGACTTGAAAGGGGTATGCTACTAGGCTACTGCATGTTAATGCAACTGGATCTTCTTGCATCTGTCTTTATAACATTGGCAGTGGGGATGAGCAGAGTTCACACTGAAGGCCTCTCACAAAGCCGACTTCTTGGGGCACCACACAGGCACGTCTTGACTCAGTCACACAGCCTGTCGTGTCGTCTGGCAAGGATTATGGTCAACTTAGACTATAATAATATCGAGTTTGGGGGGTATTTCGGTAAGAGAACCGCCAAGGTCAAACGTGTTTGGTTTCGGGCAGCGGGCAAAACGAGAGACGGTGTCAAACCTCAAACATCTCCCGCTGCGTACGGCCACTCCGATTTCACGGGTCATCACTTCTATGGTGCGCACAGCATAGCGCACGCACCTCCCGTCTGCATTGCTGTCCACCGCACAGAGATCGACCGTTAACCAGAGCACAGGATACTGAATAGACTGGTCAATGTTCTGTAGAGTATACTGCAGACCTCTGACTTTAATGGCCACTCATGTCTAACAGCTACGTAGCCTACTTGTGTTCAAAGAGGCTATTGCCTACAGGATGTGGGCAAAGCTTTGGTAGTTATTAAGGGGGAGCTCAACCACTAATGAGAATATGACACATACATTGGACTCTGTGTTCTAGTGTTCTATGTGTAACTGTATTGCTCTTTAACTTTGTCTCTCTGCATGTATTTTACTAGTTTATTTTGCATTTACTCAACCAATATGAGTAAATGTTTCACATACTGTTTGAATTCTCACTGTTGGTTGCTGTGATTTTACTTACTCCTGCCCACCAGCTAAACTAGGCTTGACAAGTTTTTAATAGTTTGACGTTTGCTGATTTAGCAGCGTTAAATCTCTAGCCATGGTTCTCAGCAGGAAACCGATGGAGTGCCTATTCCAGGTGGGGAATGAGTCTCCAAGTGAAGGAGTTCAAGTACCTCGGGGTCTTGTTCGCGAGTGAGGGGACATTGGAGCGGGAGATTGGCCGGAGAATCGGAGCAGCGGGAGCGGTATTGCAATTGCTTTACCGCACCGTTGTGACGAAAAGAGAGCTGAGCCGGAAGGCAAAGCTCTCGATCTTCTGGACAATTTTTGACCCCTACCCTCACCTATGGTCATGAAGGGTGGGTCATGACCGAAAGAACAAGATCACGTGTACAAGCGGAAATGGGTTTCCTCAGGAGGGTGGCAGGCTTCTCCCTTAGAGATAGGGTGAGAAGCTCAGCTATCTGTGAGGAACTCGGAGTAGAGCCGCTGCTTCTTTGCGTCGTAAGGAGCCAGTTGAGGTGGTACGGGCATCTAGTAAGGATGCCTCCTGGGCGCCTCCCTTGGGAAATGTTCCAGGCACGTCCAGCTGGAAGAATGCATCGGAGAAGACCCAGGACCAGGTGGAGAGATTATATCTCCACACTGACCTGGGAACGATAAAAAAATATTGTATTATTAAGATATAGTAGAGTACTGGCGTCCTGAGCAGATAATGGTGTCACACTCCCTCTGTGTGTGCAGTAATCTATGGCTTTAAACTGAGCTCTTTATAGCAGGGTGCATGTTAGCGTGTCTGGTGTCTGCATGGCCCAAGCCCAAGATGTTTTGGTCTGAGATGTTGATGGGCTTAGTTAGTGTGACATCTAGTGGTGTGAAATCATATAAGCACTTTAAACCCAAACCTCTGTCGTGGCAGACAGCTAGATATTGTAGATCGAATACTAGCCTGGCTTCAACTGATTATTTCTCTCAACAAAATGTTCTCACACTCTTACTCACACTCGCATATACACGCACACACTCACATATGCACGCACGCACACACACTCAAATACACAAGCAGTCACTTATACACACACGCACACACACTCACGTGTACGCACAGTCACATATACACGCACGCACACACACACAAATACACACGCAGTCATCAGTTCATGTTCTTAACAGGTAGGACTTTCTTGCGCATGTGTAAACATGCGTGCACACACACACACACACACAGAGGAACAGAGCAGTAAGAAGATATAGCGCCCAGCTCCTCATTGAATGACAGCGTGGAGCAGGTGTCTCCATGGCAACAGTATTTATTATGCACCCAACATGTACTGCATGTATTTTTATATTTATTTACACTGTCTATGTTTTACACAATATTTATACCATTAAATTGAAAAACATTTGCATATTTCCCCTGAAAACTGAGTGTGTGTGTGTGTGTGCGTGCACGTATTGGCCAGGGCCTGCCTAACTATACTCCCACTGCACAGCCCGTTCCATCAACGTCAGCCATGTTTTGATATTATATTGCTGAGACGGACGGCTTTGAGCGCTGCAGTTTATGACAAATGCACTCCTTTGTTACTCAGTTTACAGGTTAACATGTGGACCAGGGTCAACTAGAACATGGCCAGTATGCACATACTGTACATACATACATACATAGCAATATTATAGCTTGCTTGCATCTTCATAATGTGCATTTACATTTATGTGGCTGGCTGCCATATAGCCACTTTGCAATATAATCTGTAAAGCCCTGTCTTAGGGCGCACTCTAGGGGTAAAGCCCATTTAAACAGACATTATATACGATCACAACCTCTAAGACTTGAAAATATATATTTATAGCATTTTATTTAGAGTGGTGAAACCTTGTGTATGCTGTTCCAGAGTTCCCTTTAACGAGGCAGGACGTCATGGTAAAAGAACAAGAAATGAGAGAAAACTGTTAGCAAGCTAAGCACCTTGCTAGTATTTAGGCCTTTAGCACATTATTTGAGGGGTGAATATGTTGGTAATGTTTGTTGTAAATATAATGTCCAGCTAGGCTTGTCTTGATGACATGCTGCTGTCATTTTTGGTGAATCACAACATGTGTAGTGATGAGGTAAAATAACAATAACCTGTTAATAAAAATAACAACAACAAAAAGGCCAACTTTGTCACAAATGATCTCAATGAGATAATGTCAAATACTTGACTGATTGGGGGAAAAACATCCTAAAGTCCTCTTAGTTTAGTACTCTTCTTTACACATTTAATGGAAACAAAACCCTACAAATTAATTATTTTCTTTTAAATAGTTTACTCATGAACAATGCAAACATGACTTTGTTGTTGCCATGGATGTCTGATTGGGATTCTGGTTTACGTAATTAAGCAGTTTTGCGAGTTCAGTGGATGAATCGTCTAAAGTTACAATGGCCGGCAGACAGACAGGCAGGCAATCAGACAGACAGACAGGCAGACAATCAGACAGACAGGCAGACAGGCAGGCAGACAGGCAGAGGCGTGGTCAGCCTTTATCAGGCTTCTCCAGGTCGTCCTGCTGGAAGCTGAAGGGCCGGTCGTAGCCCATAAGGTGGTTGTAGTCGCGGGGCAGCTGGAACAGGTCAGGGTTGACCAGCAGGCCCGTTCCCCCGGCGACGTAGAAGGAGGTGAACATGCGGCTGGCGGCAGGCACCTTCACCTCCTCCTGGCGGAACACTGTCCGCTTCTCCGTCAGCAGGACGCTGACCGTCACCGCCGTGTAGGCGTCGCCGTCCGGCCGGTGGTACAGCCGCAGCACGTAACCGCGGGTGACCAGGTGCAGCAGCACGGGCGTGAGGAAGGTGAAGAAGCCGATGAAGCCGCAGAAGCAGGCCTGGGTGACCAGGCTCTGGGTGGCCAGAGGCGTGTTCAACAGGATGTGAGGCATCATACACAGGCTGACCAGACTGCTGGTGTAGGAGAACATCTTCACACCTGGGGGGGGAGAGAGGTTGCCAGCCAACAAGGGCCTTGCTCATGCAGAGCGACTTTTATAACTTATTTAAGTCTGTGTCTGGGCTTGTCGGTTGAATGTGAATGCCTTAGGATTCCTCTAGCCTAGTGGATTATACATTTGTGTGTCTATAAAACAACAACAGAAAAACACTTGGTTTCTGGTCACATGCTGGTCTCTGGGGGGAACATTCATCTAAGAATGTAGCTTGCTTTCGGCTATTTCTTCTCTAGCCAGTGTATGCATTCAAAGACAAAACAAAACAAACATCATCATGACTGACTTTGTACTGGAGTAGATACACTGATATATACTAAAACACTATTAAAACTTAACGGTGAAAGCGACGCACCGATTATAGCCTTGCCAAGGGTGCCACTGTAGATGAGGTTCCCGGGACCGGAGGCGTTGGCTGCGGAGGTGCAGAGGCGGCAGAAGCCTGTACGCGGGGGCGGCACCTGCACACAAACGCATGATGAGCACAAGGGACGCGCCTCCAAAATAGAACTGCACACGGCTTAGTTTCTCCACGATAAATTATCACATGACACACTAAATGTGTCAGTTTCTATGTTTTATTCATGCTCATTCAGCCTTGGGCGAAGGCTTGGGTCAATGCTGTGAACTATCTATCTGCTCAGGGTTGTTTTCCCCGTCCTAGATGTAAACACACATTTTAATTTAAAGACAGTTACGTGGATTGCACTTTACCACGGTCCTTATATTATACATTCGCTCCAAATGTGTGAATAATATGAAACTGCCTTTACTATATTAGTACTTGCAATTGTTACTAGTCATTGTGATTCTGACTTCTGTATAACGCGACTCATAAAATGTGTTGCATTTTTCTCTCTTCTTCTGATCAGTGAAAACTTGGAATGGATATTTTCCCGAGAAAGACCAACAGTTGTTATGCATAATAGATGGATTGGCTAGAAATGTTCACAAACGCAGCGTGGATTCTGTATTTCAGACCTCACGAAGCAGGTATCACAATCGATAACAGAGTAAGAAGCAGGTATCGCAATCGATCACCGAGTAAAAAGACGCAACTTCGTCGCTCATTCATAGTCACGTTGAACCTTCAGGTAATATAAACTACGGACTGATGTGTCTCGTACATGGATTCTGCTCCATCTTTTTGAAAGGAGAAAATGTTGTTTCAGCGTACCTTAGAAGTTAGGTTGAAAAACGACCTTCTGATCGCATGTTGCTGTCTCTTCTGTACCAAAGGCAGATCGCTCCAGCACGCCAGGTGAGACGCTCCATATCGAGGAGCCGTTATCTGCATCGGCGGACAAATTAAAGGACGCGTCCTCCGCAAAACAGAAAGTGGAAACATTACGAATTGAATACTGACACCAATAAAATCATTAAAGTTTACATGCGATATGAAAATATCCACTCTATCCGCGTTGTCTTCTTTGATTTGTAGACAGTTGACCTCTACAATTGTAGTATCTTATCGCCACCTACTGTGCTGGAGCAGACTAGAGATGTGCACAATCGATGATGTAATATAGTTGATATTTCGATTTATTTATTTATTTTTATTTTTTGTATTTAATTGATATATTTCTCAGTAATCCTTTCCCCGTCAGTTAGTTTTTAAATAGTCATTGTGTTGAAGTAGTACAGCGTTACACTACATATAGATCTGCCAGCAGATGGCAGCACAGTATTACACAACGTAGTTATATGTAAGAGCTACATACAGTGCATCCAACCTTGCCACACATACTTTTGGGCAGTTTCTCCCATTCTTCTTTGCAGGACCTCTCAAGTGTCATCAGGTTGTATGGGGAGCATCTTTGCACAGCCATTTTCAGATCTCTCCAGAGATGTTCAGTCCGGTTCAAGTCTGGGCTCTGGCTAGGCCACTCAAGAACATTTCACAGAGTTGTCCCAAACCCACTCCTTAGTTATCTTGGCTGTGTGCAAGGGTCATTGTCCTGTTGGAAGATGAACCTTCGCCCCAGTCTGAGGTCCAGAGCAGGTTTTGATCAAGGATGTCTCTGTACATTACTGCATTCATCTTTCCCTTGATCCTGACTAGCCTATAGTTCCTGTAGCTGAACAACATCCCCACAGCATGATGCTGCCACCATAATGCTTCACTGTAGGGATGGGATTTGGCCAGGTGATGAGCGGTGCCTGGATTCCTACAGACATGACGCTTGGAATTCAGGCCAAAGAGTTCAAGCTTTGTTTCATCAGACAATAGAATTTTGTTTTTCTTGGTCTGAGAGTTCTTCAGGAGCCTTGTGGCAAACTCCAGGTGGGCTGTCATGTGCCGTTTACTGAGGAGTGGCTTCTGTCTGGCCACTCTACCATGGAAGCCTGGTGAAGTGCTGCAGAAGTGATTGTCCTTCTGGAAGGTTCTCCTCTCTCCACGGAGCAATACTGCGGCTCTGTCAAAGTGACCATCGGGTTCTTGGTCACCTCCCTGACTAAAGCCCCCCTCCCCTGATCACTCAGTTTGGCCGGGTGGTTCCAAATTTCTTCCATTTACAGATGATGGAGACCATTGTGCTCATTGGGACCTTCAATGCTGCAGACATCATTCTGTAGCCTTCCCCAGATTTGTGCCTTGATACAATCCTGTCTCGGAGGTCTGGTACCTTATAGAGACAGGTATGTGTGTTTCCAAATCATGTCAAATCCACTGATTTTTCCACAGATGGACTCCAATGAAGTTGTAGGAACATCTCAAGGATGATCAGTGGAAACAGGATGTGCCTGAGCTCCATCCTGAGTGTCATGGCAACATGGCTGTTAATACTTATGTACATAACAATGTCTATATACACATTTGCTAAACTTTCAAACAAAGCTTTTTTCACTTTAATGGGGTATTGTGTGTAGAATTTTGAGGAAACATTTTTTATTAATAAATTTTGGAATAAGGCTGCAACATAACAAAACGTGGATAAAAGTGAAGCGCTTTGCGAATGCACTGTATACCCCTGTAAGATTGACACGGGACTGTCAGACTTTTGGGAAGTAATACTGTCAATATCCATTGGCTGTTAGCATTGTCACTCACAAGTCTGTCTCCATTATATCCAGTGCAATGATAGTGAAGTGCTTTATTTACTCATTTAAAATCACAGCTTATGTTAACATCGTATGAATTAAAATGATTCTGCAGTTTAACTGCAGAATCATTTTCAATCATCATCTGAATTAGGCTTGATATCAGTGTTGGAAACAAACTCTGTTTTCTCACTTTGTGTTTAACCCCAAGAAACCTCTAAGGTAACATTTGTTCAAGTGACGTCAAGGCAGAACTCTATCATGGATATACTGTAATTTGTAATTTGTATCTTGTGTCATGGGCCTTCGCAATTCAGGTCAGGAATATGAACTTTAGAAAGATTAGGTGACTCAAAAAGGATATACTGAGAACATATATATATATATATCTTTATTTAAACATTTATAGGAATGGCTTTGCTTTAACTACCACTTACAGATAAAAAACATACCAAAATGCATTTCACAGACAAAGTTATATGATTGTTTTTTCATACTGAATGTCTAATAGGCCTTTTGCCAATATGGGGGGGTATTGACGAACACATAAATGAGTCGCTAGAATCATTAGCCAATTGAAGGGTCATGTTTTTTTGTTATTCTAGACAAATGTGTGTGTGTGTGTGTTTGTTTCAGCCACACACAAACAAAACTCTGTTTTGGTGTAACAAAAGTTTAGCATGCTTTTATTGTGAAGGTAATCTTAGGTCAAGCCTGAATCATCTCCCTTTCTCACATTGCCTGAGTATGGCCACGTCATTCTCGTATTCTGACATATGGTCAGTCCAAAATAGTCCATTTTACTTAA
This sequence comes from Typhlichthys eigenmanni, assembly GCA_027564635.1. NCBI lineage: Eukaryota > Metazoa > Chordata > Actinopteri > Percopsiformes > Amblyopsidae > Typhlichthys > Typhlichthys eigenmanni. The sequence continues at coordinate 14,333 of JAODUK010016195.1, read as the reverse complement.
TTATTTTTCTGTTTGTGTGGTTTATGTTATGTCAAGCACACAGCGAACTAGTGACACCGCCTAGACTAAAGCATGTACTATTTACTATGCTATTTTAAATGTATATAATACCAAAGCAGTGCATAATATATCTGTCAGATGAATGATCCATATTCTCTAAGTGTTCAATGTTATGTAGCCATAGAATGGTATCTAGCAGGTAACATACCATATTACTGAAAGATAAGAAATACTCAATCTATAATGCCAAATCGTAAACCAGCAATCTTGTTTTAACTGAATGCCATCCCAATATGTACAGTTACTGAATATAGTTTGATGCCTACAAATACAAAATACAAACTAATACTTGCACATAACATTTGCTTGACCCACAAACAGATAAACCTTTAACCCAGGTTACACATTAACATTAGTATTTTTGAGAAATGTTTTAACCATCTATATTTTAACGTAACTTATAATTTTCCAGTTGTAGACTATACATGTATGTACATGTAATCTGAATGTAACAAGCTTTTACATATAACGGTAACTCATGTGCTTTATCAGACACACAAGTACAAACATTTAATTTCATGCACGTCATTACTAAATATCTGCTATTTTACTGTTCGTTCTTCAACAAGATGTTCAACATGTTCCATTGGAAATGCAGACACATCAAAACAAGCGATAGTCAAACAGATGTTGGCTATATCATCCAACGGCTGACCATGCACATCCTAATACCAGATGTTACACTATTCAGAAGGCAAAGTATTGCAAAAATTATACATCGCAATGAATATGTTGCTTATAGTAAAGCAATGTAATGGTACAGTATATGTTATAGTAAACTTGGATATCCTCAGCTATGACGTCATCTATTCTCCTGACTTTTATGAAACAGCACACCTATTGCAACTCCTTACCCCATTTCTCTTAAACTGTGATTACGGAATATTTCCATGAATGTAATAAAATTGATGAATGATGGTGAATCACCATTTTTTTTTTTTTTGTGTATTGCACAACAATAAACTGTAATTTGGATGTAACTCTTTAATAGGTGTGTTATGAAATGTAGTCAATTTCAACCAGTTGAATTATTTTACTACACCTAAATAAAGTATTTACCCTCTTTTATTGGTAAATGGAGTCGGAACAGTCTATATGTCTTCGTCATGTAAAGTTGTAAGGGTATGTATTTAACCATTAGTGACCTCTTGCTGAGGTAAGGTAAGGTCATGCCTGTTATCTGACATGAATTTTAAAGTTTTCTTCATGACGGTTAAAGCCAAATATAACTTTAATTAAAGACTGATTATTATCCTCACACTGACAGATCTTATTTGAAATATATGCTGTTCACCTCTTTGTTTCTCAACTAAACTAACTCAGCGATAGTGACAGACAGATTACTCTATTATTATAATATATTATAATAGTAAACAAAACTAATTGATTCTGCAAACTGTTTTGTAGCCTTGTGAAACCTGTTTTCAATGAGTATCAGTCTGTAACCCTTCAATTCAGAAGCGTTTGTTGGGCGGGCAGAAAACAGTTGGCCAATCACCGATGCGCTGATTGAACCACCAGGTTCCTAAGGAAAAACATCTAGCGTACCTCTGGTTGCTTTGGTTTCCACCAGTGCTTTAGCTGATGTTGAGCATCCTGATTGGGTGAGATAAAGGTAGGTAGGTAGTCCAATCATGTGTTACAACATTTGATTAAAATATCTTAGTGCTGTCTTTATGACAAGCGCTTTAAAATGAAGGAGTTCCAGACTGATCCACACAGCACAGGATGGTCTCATAAGGCGAACTGTTTTATAAACAGTATAAAAATATATTTATGAGAAAAGACCGCATACTGATCTGGTTCCAGTCCATCAACAATGGATAATTCTTTGACAAACGTCAGTGTGTGGAATTACTGTAATGTGTTAAGCAAGCTACAAAAGTAATATTGCACTTTAACCTCTTAATCACCAGCCCTTTTTCTAGGAAAAAAGCCTAAAATGTAATACCACAAATAAAACAAGTGTAGCTCCTCAACCACAAGGCCTACACACTTCTGGTCTCATTCGATAGGGCAGAAGCTATTGAATGTGAATACATTATAACTAAATATATTTACATTACCATTGAAAGTATATAAAAAAGGAAAACAGCAAACATTTAATATTTAATTTCCGCCTAAAGATCTACTCACTTTTAACCAGTCACAAATCCTATATGCTAAGAAAAGCTTGCCAGTTCAGTCTAAATGATAGAAAATTAATTTACACAATAGTGAAATGTAGCTGTTGCAAAAGCACACTCTTGTAATATGCAGCAGGCTTATGAATCAGAGATCACCCACATCAGATAACATCAGACATGACCCATGGACAATGCTCTTGTTGGACTTCTGCTAATAGTAAAATGAAACAAGTTGTTAGTGTCACAACACTGTCTGACCGAGAGAGGTTACTGCAGAGCATTTAGAGGGGTTATTGTTGGGTTTTTTAGGCTAAGTACACTAGCTAGTTAAACATTGTTAGATTAGCCTTCATTAATAGAGGCATTACAGAACAGAGACACCAAACTGCCTATGATCCAAATAGTTGACATGAGATAGCAAAATGATTATGTTAATACCGGTACATGATATGCCTCCATGGCAACAGGCAGGACCCAGGAGACAGGACTAGGGAGTAGGGGTATGCTGATGGACGCCTGTTTGAGCTGCACTTGTTGGGTTGGCCAGACTTGCGTAAACAAGATAGATAAGTGGGTTACTAAATGACCTAAGTAATGGTAAATGGACTGCATTTATGTAGAGCTGCTCCCTAGCCTCATGTAAAAGAGCTTTACATGATCACACATTACCGGATGGTAAAGGTGCTTTTATTGTCACATACATGTAGCGAAATTTGTTCTCTACATTTAACCCATCCCTCGTGGGAGCAGTGGGTAGCCGCTGTGCAGCGCCCAGGGACCATCTCCAGATATATGCCAGTGTCTCTGGTCAATGGCCCTGACAGGAGAGAGTGAACCTGACATGTTTTTAGATAGTGGGGGAAACCTACGCAGACACGTGAACATGAAAACTCCACACAGCAAGGCCCAGACCGTCTTTCTGTGAGGCCACCGTGTTGCCCAGATGGGGGTGTCAGCCATGAGGCCATTTCTTTCTGTAGCGTTTTCAAGGGGGGAATATTGCGCCTTGGTCCTGCCTCGTTATTGGTGAAACGAGTGGTTGAAATGTTCCTGTCCGTCTCAGAGCCTTAAGGTAGACAAATGGCCTGTGTGTGTGCATATACAGTACGTGTGCATGTATACGTGTGCACGCACACAGCAAAAAGTTATAGATAAGAAGTCTCTATTGATTTATTGCTGTTGCACGTCACACAAAAAAATACTTTCATCTTTAAATTGTTAGTATGATTATACAAAGGGGGACTTACATGATTTAGTAATGAAAATGGTCTTTCTATGGTATTTTCTGATTAATACAGGTTGACATCCTTGTTGCTATGCAACATATGTATAGTCTACAATAAATCATAAGTTAAGCTAGTAAGAAAGAAAGAACATTCTGTGTCTTATGGCTGGGAGGAAAAACCAGATCAATTGCAAATGAACATTCCATGCATGAACTCAATGAACTGTTCAACTGAAATTCAGGAATTTAGGGATTCAACTAACCTTTCCATGTCTAACAATATTGACCACCTACCCAAGGTTAAATGTAAATGCTTATGGCCTTGTAGGTGCACAAAGGTGTCAGATATCTACACAGTATATGATGAGATAAGCTTATGTCAATAGAGATAGTACCTTTTACCTAGGTAGAAATGTACTCCATTACCTGTTCTATTACGACTGTCCGACTTAAAGCCATAAAGCCTCAGCTATAGATATAAACAGACCTTCACTGGGCTGCAATGGTCTCAAGTATATGCCGTTCACACAACATGATTCTTTGATGAGAGACACAATGAGATACGTTGTCTTGCATGTCAGTCTTCCCCTTATTATTATTAAGATTCTTAAGATTTTCTTATGATTTACTTAATTCTTAACACTTAAGATTCACATGTCACAACAACAGATTCAACTAAGAGAAAATACAGCTTGGCTATTTTACATACAGCATATAGACAAAGAAATATATACAGCAACATATTTACATATATACACACTATATACACAATGTATACTTGCCAACCAAATAACATGGCTAAGGTTTTTGTTTTGTCCATAAAGTGCCACACACGTTTTCAGTCCATTGACCTCAGTCACACTCCTCATTCGACCACTACCAAGTCGATTTCAGCTTGTACCTGAAATCGATGTCATAGCTGGGCTGCAGAATACCCAGGCCGGCACGTGATTGGTCGAGGAGCGGGGCCTTGACGGCAGGGTCCAGCAGCTCCATGTCGAAGTAGGCCAGCGTGAGCGCCAGGAACTGCTTGATCTCGTGCACCGCAAAGAACCTGCCGGGGCATTTGGTCACGCCGGAGCCGAAGGGCATGTAAAAATATCGCAGTCGCCGGCCGCCGCGGTAGAAGGCGGTTTTCTCCTGGCTGCGTTCATCCAGGAAGCGATCGTATTTGTACTCCTTTAGGGTTAGAGAGAGAGAGAGAGAGAGAGAGAGAGAGAGAGAGAGAGAGAGAGAGAGAGAGAGAGAGAGTTAAAGGTATAGTCAGCTGTTGCAAGCTAATTAGCTTGTAAGCTAATTAGCTTGTAAGCTAATACACTTTTTGTCAAATTCACTAAATATGTCGTCACATTTTCCTAGCTTACTCTTGCTCTGCGCGTGCACATAAACATGTGTATGTTTGTTCATAGCTCTTTTATGCTAGCGTGAAAATGAAATTGATTGACATCATTGCATCTCATGCCCAAAAATCGAACTGTTTTGATCAATCTCCTTTAATATCACCGATTCTTACGCCAAGTCAGCTTTACAAGTTGACAACTCTGTAATGTGTTGTATTTTTGTCAGTCTTACGTATGGGTCTTCATAGATTTCGGGGTCGTAGTGCAGCATCGGGGGATACAGGGCGATGACGTCATCCTTCCTTATACGATAGGCGTCTTGGTCGTCAAGGTGAAGCAAGAAGTCCTCCTTGGCAACACGTACGTTCATGGATGCGCTGGAGAGCCGCATGGCTTCCTTTATGATGCTGTCTGCAATGGGAGCGCAAATTAGTTAGGATGATGATCGGCGCCGTAGCGACTCAACATAAAATATATGCATCGTATTATATCCAGATATCAGTTGGCTTAGCTAACATGCTGCTACCTAGCTAGCTAACATGCTGCTACCTAGCTAGCTAACATGCTAGGTCTGATAGCTTTCTAGTCATACCTATAATTGGCATGTTGTCCAGCTGTTGCCTGGTGAGGGTGAGCCTGGGGTCACTCGGGTTAGCGGTCTGGCCCGAGCTCTCCAGGACCTTCTGAACCTCCTCCCAGGCAGCTCTCGTGGCATCTGGACTCCTGCAAACCACACAAACCGTTAGACCGGCTGGATAGGTGTTTACAACTCACCATTACTCAAGTGGACGCATACAAGTACACGCACACAAAGATACAGTAGGTCTGAACACACAAAGATACAGTAGGTCTGAACGCACAAAGATACAGTAGGTCTGAATACACAAAGATGAATTAGGTCAGACAGTCAGTCAGACAGACAGACAGACAGACAGACAGACTGGTAGATAGTCAGACAGACTGACTGATAACCTGAGCATGTAGAACAGGCTCCAGAAGGTTGCGGGCAGCGTGTTAGCCTGCGATGCCCACAGTAGGGCGACATGCGTGCGGGCCTTGCCAAGGTCCGTGAAGGTGGACAGTGAGTCATTCAGCAGCATCCGCATGGAGATCAGGTCCGACATGTTCTCTCTCTTAGAGAGGTTGTCCGCATGCATGGTCTTGGCAAGGTTCTGGAAGGACATGTATTATTACTATTATTATTATTATGCATGGTCTTGGCAAGGTTATGGAAGAACATTATGCCAAACACTCATCATTATTACAATTTACAAAAAACACCAACCTCTCTGGCGCTGTAGGCGCTCTTGAAGACGTGAATGGGCAGCCCGGCCACCAGCGCCGGGAAGATCTTGTCAAACTCCTTGAAGTTCTCCAGCGCATTGAGCACCAAGGCCCTCTGAGCCGCCTGCCGCGCCTGGGACTTGTCCTGGCCCAGCTCCTTCCCAAACAGGGTCAGGTAGCCCGACTCAAACATGACCTGTGAATGAATTAATGGATGGATGAATTAATGTATGGATTAATGAATGAATGAATGGATGGATGAATGGATGGATTAATTAATTAATGAAAGCAGCGGGAGAGTTAGCTGTCAGGCTGGGCTGCAACAACCGTGCTAACGTGCTACTTTACGGTACTGCAGTCTGATTGGTGCACTGGGCAGTTGGTGGTTTGCTAATGTACAGCTGTGCTAACGAATTGCGTTGCTTTCTGACTGGTGGGCTGGGTTACTGATCTGCTAATGTGCTACAGCCGTGCTAACGTGGTACAGTCTTGCTAATGTGCTACAGCCGTGCTAACGTGCTACAGTCTTGCTGATGTTCTGCAGTCATGCTAACATGCTACAGTCGTTACGTACGGTACTGTACGGTACTGCCATCTTGGTGAGGCTGGGCTAATGGCGATTTGCTAAAGCGCTACAGCCATGCTAGCATGCTAGAGCCATACTAATGTAATAAAGTGGTGCCCGGTGGCTACGTCTACGGCTACGGCTACGGTGGTGGCCGGCTCACCTTGTAGCAGAAGGCGAAGATGCCATCCACCTCCCAGCGGCCGGTGCTGGGGCAGAGTGTGTCGGAGTGCAGCATTACGTCCTGCAGGTGCCCCATCATGGCCTCGATCAGCGAGGGCAGCGCCTCGCCCTGCAGCGTCTTCAGGAAGGTCTGGTGGAGGTTCTCTGTGGTTCGGCCATGGCTCGGGTCAAAGCTGTCATGGCCGAACGCCTGGAGGTCAAGGGTCACACCACAGTAAGTGTCGGGGGTCAAGGGGTCAACTTTCAATGAATGTCAAGGGTTAAGGGGTTACCTTTTAGTGAATGTCAAGGGTTAAGGGGTCACCATTCATTTACATTTGAAAGTTGGAGAGCGTTCTACATTATGCTAATTCCCAGCGAGCGCCCAGTGTTGGAGTTCGGTGACCACCAGTGGCAGGACAGATGCTCTCTGCATCGTCAACTTTTCAGAGATCATTGGGAATATGATCGTGTGTGAGTAGGAGAGTAGACAACCAATGTTTAACATGATCCCACTATTTATTTACAGATGAAAAATTCCATCCCAAAAGTGTATTTTTTGCAGGAATGCAATGCCCATGTTGGCCATAATTTTACTCCCTGGTTGTCGCTGGCGATATAGGAAGACACACTTATTTGGACACAAACGTGACCTCAGTGACAGCTCACCAGAGATCAGGCGATAGCTAAGCGAGCCATTTCCTGTCCTGTTGTATAACCCTCGCCATTATCTGTATAAAGTGAGCTGAAATTATCAGTATATTGATTATCAGCCACTCCGTTATTTAAAGTGTCACACACGCAGGGACAGGGTGGTTGAGTGGCCTGGGTGCTCCCAGCCGGAGGGTTGTGGGTTAGACCCTCGGTGTTGACCTACCTGTAAGCATCCTTGAGCAAGATGCCTACCCCCCTACCCCCCCAACTGTTCCCGGTGGTTGGTTACACCTTGCATGGCAGCAATCACCATCGGTGTGTGAATGTGTGTGTGAATGTGTGTGTGAATGGGTGAATGTGAGTCAAAATACTGTAAAGCGCTTTGGATAAAAGCGCTATTAAAAGCAGCCCATTTACACGCTTACTTTGACCGAGGTGGTGAAGTGGAACTTCCTCCAGTCCAGGTGGCGGCCCTGGCGTATGACCGAGTGGTAGGAGAAGGGGTCGCACAGGAAGTGAATGTAGCGGCCAGCGATCTTGCAGGTGAAGATGCGTCCGTACTTCCTCTGGCGAGTCAGCAGGAACTGCAGGGGGTTGGCGCCGAACTGCAGGGCACAGCCCAGGTAGGGGATGAGGCCGTTCTCTACCGCAGGCTCACCCGGTAGTCTGAAGGATGGGGGGGTGGGGCAGAGAGAGAACATGAACATAACGTGAAATGTTAACATGGTGAACGATGCAGGCAGGAACACGTCTCGAGGAGGGGGGGGGTGAAGTGTGATGATGTACATCAGCCACTGCTCTAGATGCAAGTCAGCATACATAGATGATTACTATTCTTCTTATTACTGTAAGTAATCATTCCCAGTGATAATGGGAAACCAGCTGAACATGACTTTCAGCCAAGCAGCCTACACGTGGTCAAACACACCCCGGTACTATTCACTTCTGAGACGAGCGAACTTCTGCAGCGGCACACTGTGAGCTGTGTGAATCAGCCGCAACAGATCAGGACAGGTCAGCAATGCTCCTGACTCATACTTCTACGAAGCTGCCTCTCCTTCTCCCTTTTCTGCAGCTCATCCGTTACGCTGCACCGTGCCAAGGCAGTCGCCTGCTGTTTGTACAGCGACATTAAAGGTGTTGAACGTAGGATTTAATAGCAAGAAGCCCCGGACAGGCAGCCCGTGGCTAGCAGCGATGCAGTGATGAGAGAGAATAAAACGTCAGTGAGATTCAGCGACTTGAAGCGACGAAGGAATAATAACAGTCGGCGAGGCGAAGTGTGCAGGTACCGAGTTAAACTTATCTCAACTTCAGGTGATGCAATTGAGGCGACTACCAAGGGAAGCTGAGGATATAGAGTTAACTGACAGATTTTGGGTGGGGAAATATATATATATGAAAGGGATACCTAGGCAACCAAAGACTGTAATGTAAACAAGAAACCAATTTTTAGCTACAAATAGACGGGTGATGAGCGGATCACCTGTTGTAAATACCAAAGGCTCTCGTCTGCTCTAGACCCACCCTCTGTTATCCAGCTACTGTACCTAAAGATTCTGGCCAATCAGGGCCTCTTTTTTCTGTTTCTGTCCAATATATCTAGGTTGAAATTGGTCCTGATATTGGGAAGGTGCACAATTATGCCAAAATAAATAAACAATTCCTTTCAATTGTATTCAAATGCATTAACACAAATGTAACTAGCCTGTAAAATGTATTTCATGTACATAGACAATGAAGACATTGCAATTCTGAAACGTTTTCTCTCTGGAGCCATAAAATGTACAAATTGTTAAACAATTTACATATCGTGTAAATTTGCAGGCTTGAACCAACGATTATCGGCATTAAATACTCTTATATTAATACCTGGTCTTTACCTGTGTCGTATGCCCACAGCCAGCCACAGGAGGCAGCAGAGAGCAGCCACCACGGCCCAGATGAGAGCGACGCTTAGGACCATGATGACGGATAATCCAACGGAGGACTGGGTCAGGCCAGCTGCTAACCGCTAGTCTGCTCCACACGCTGAGGCTGAACACGCTGCGTTACTAGGGGAGACCGGCACACTGTGTGTGTGTCTGTCTGTCTCTCTGTGTGTCTGTCTCTCTGTCTGTGTGTGTCTGTCTGTCTCTGTGTGTGTGTGTGTGTGTGTGTGTGTGTGTGTGTCTGTCTGTCTCTCTGTGTGTCTGTCTCTGTGTGTCTGTCTGTCTCTCTGTGTGTCTGTCTCTGTGTGTCTGTCTCTCTGTCTGTGTGTGTCTGTCTGTCTGTCTCTCTGTGTGTCTGTCTCTGTGTGTGTGTGTGTGTGTCTGTCTCTCTATGTGTCTGTCTCTGTGTGTCTGTCTCTCTGTGTGTCTGTCTCTGTGTGTGTGTGTGTGTGTGTGTCTGTCTCTGTGTGTCTGTCTCTCTGTGTGTCTGTCTCTGTGTGTGTGTGTGTGTGTGTGTGTGTGTGTGAGAGAGAGAGAAGCAACCCTGTCTGCAGCTGCAGAGGCACTAAGCGTTGTGCTAGCTGAGCTATGAGCTCTCTATCGGCACGGCAGGGCTCTGGTGCTGCGCTCATGTCAGAGCCACAGCACCTCCCAGGCCCTTTATACACAAAGGGCCTGGGGCCACAGTGTGACATCATCAGGGGGTGTGGCCACACCTCCTGATTTGACAGGAGCCTGTCTGTATCTGGCAGGCCTGACCTCACACGCGACTGCTGAGGACTCTAGGAAACAGAGTGTGTGTGTGTGTGTGTGTGTGTGAGTGTGTGTGTGCCTGTGTGTGTGTGTGTGCGTGAGTGTGTATGTGGATGGCCTTGACTGTAGTCCATGGACACGATACATGAAGGACAGAAAACCGTTCGATGATTGTACTGCTCGATTGGCAAATAGATTCAAGGTCCTTGGTATTTTTTCTTGGTATGTCCGCTTGTGTGTGCGTGCGTGTGTGTGTGTGTGTGTGTGTGTGTGTGTGTGTGTGTGTGTGTGTGTGTGAGTTGAGGGTTGTGATTTTATTGTGACAGCCAACAGAGTGTAAACAAAGTGTGGTATTGTTTCAAAAGAGCGAACAATAAACCCCAAATTGTAATTTGAAAACATATTTATGAAAATGTGTACATTGTTAATAGTACCATAAAGCAATAAAATGTTAATCAAATAACTAGAAGCCAAATACACCTCTTTGTTCAATTGACATACAGTATGTACATTGAAGCCATGGGGTGAATCCCCTGGTACACGTAACTGCTACGGACCCGGAGGTCGGGGGCCTCGAGCATTTGGCCTCTATTAATGCCTGGGGCGGGCGGCGTGTACCAATTGTCCCCTCCCCTCGCCGGGGCTCTCTCCCCGTAAAAAAAAAAAAAAAAATTAATTTAATAATAATAAAAAAAAAAAGAAAAAAAAAAGAAGCCATGGGGTGAAACATAAGATTGCTGCCAACGTATTTTACATAATATATCTTTGCCATGTGTCAAAATAACAGTTGGACCTACTGTATTCAGTTCTGCGAGTTACACTTCCCAAGTTGGACAGCTTATATTTTGTGGTCCATTGGAGCTTCCTGACATTAACCCCACACTTGCTTCTAGAGACTATACAGCACATTAGCATTACAGCTAAATGTGTTTTTGATATCATTGGTATTAATCGTTCACAATGTTTGTATTATTTAATGATCCCACATTACAGTACAGAAAGGTTTTTTCAGTTGTGTTGTCTGAACAACTACATCTAACATGTTTACCTAAAACTCCTCTCTGATAAAGCAATGTAAGCTTGTAAAACAAGACAGATTGGTCCCCAGTTGTGACATTACAGCTGGGTGCGTGGGGGTGCTTTTAGAGGGTGTTTAAGTCAAAATCAGATGGCGCAGTGCTAGTTTGGGGTAAAATATATCAGAATATACAGGATAGCTAGCGTCCTGTCAGGTCACGCAACGCACATGTATGGTAGTTTCCGAGCTCATCCTGTCAAACATGATATTTGCCTAAAATTCTCTAAGGGTGGAGCTGTGCAGCCATAACTCCTTGCCCATATGACCCACTCGTTTCCTGTCTCTCTGCACTGCCCTCTCTAATAAAACATAATTGAATTAAAAACAATACTAATAATAATGATACATATATTATATTATATTTAACCAATCACCAACCAACCTATGCTTCCACCCACTTGTGTAGCCATTCAAGTCAGGGCCTGTTAAAAATGTGCAACACCAACTGACACCGGATGTCCAGAATTAGCTAAATAAATATAATTATTGAAGGCACACGCAAACAGCTAAAGACATCCCAGGACTTTATTTTACAAAGCACTATCTTAAATACAAATTGATCGTCTTTTTGGACACATATACAGCATGACAAACCGAGAAAGACCTTCGAGTGTCCTTTCTTTTGCTCAGGAGACCATTTTCAACTGATTTATTGATTTCACATTTGCTTCTCCTAATATCCCTTAGGATAGAAATATGACTTTGAGTCTAGCAAGTAAATAAATATATAAATATAGGAGCTGGCGCTATAGGCTAATGGACTTCAGGTGTTTCTCTTCTAACCTGGTTAAAGCCATCCTGATATTGCAAGGTCTGCCTCTTCGATTTAATTCACTCTAAATATGAGTGTGGGAACTATCACATGAAAATGTAATTTTAAGTACTCAAATATACTCTATTTTAAAATGATTTAACATTAATTTACATGTAGAATTTCCAATTCTAATGTTTTGTCCCCCACACAAAATCGTTTGTCCCTGGGCTCCGTAATATGCAGTGCTTTTGCATTTTGCAGACAGCTTCAGGTAAAGAGGTCTCTGCGCCAGGCGCGGGGTTATACTGTCGGGCGTGGCACTCAAAGCAGATGCAAGCAGACCATCTTCCATCTTCCACCAAGATCTCTAAAATAAGAAACACTTACGTTGCCACTTTGCAACACCGTGCGCTTTACACCGGGTGTAAGATAGGGCCCTTTATATTTGAGGCCAATTTCTAAGTGTATTTCTCCCATTGCTCCATTGTTGTGGTTTCAAACTGATTATTTGGTGGATTATGCCATTAAAGGCCACCTTTTTAAATTCAAACTGTTGCCATAGTCAGAATAATAGCGTAATACTAGTGTGCATGTAAATGTAGCCAATGATAATTACCTACTGCTATGCAGAAGGTGGTTTGAGAATAATCCACCGTATATTATCCTAGTAAACACCCTCGCAGATAGGGTCTGCCACATTGCACTTTACACCGGGTGTAAGATATTCAAGGCCAATCTTTAATTGCTCCATTGTTGTGGTTTGCATGTTGTCGAACTGAGCCAGATGTACAATGACCTATAGATTTAGCAAATTAAGAATATATATATAGTGGAGAATCTTGTATTATTATTTTTTTAAGTAAAAATGTAGTTTATTAAAATAGAATAAACCAATTTTTTCCCCCAACCAATGATTTAGTTTTTGATGCCCTGATTATGTTTCACACCATAAGTATATGTATGTAAATTGTAGTTGAGCCATGTTTGGAGCATGTTAATGAACAAGGGTTAGTCCAGTAATGAATACAAAATACAGTATTTGGCTTCATTGCATCATGTTGGCAACGGTGGTGAGCTTATGTAGAAGATTGGTCTTGGATATAAACCTTGTTTTTCATTCAGTTATTCATGGTGCTTAAAGGTAAAGTTGCTTTTATTGTCAGGTACATGTTGTGAAATTCATCCCCTGCATTCAACCCATCCCTACTGTTACGATGTTCCCATATGCCTCTCCAATGAAGTCCAACAAACCAGAGCTGAAACTAAATGATTGATAATAATCATGGATTAAGGCAGATCAAATCAAGACAGTATCGCTCAGCGGTCCTCCTTCACAGCGGTGCCTCACACACAGAATGCACTGTGGAGCAAAGCGTAGTTTGACCTAGTTGACGGGGATGGGATCGTTTGCTACATCCATTCATTCTTGAATCAAGGCAATGAAAAGCCTTAAGGATTAACTATTTGTCTGCATGCGCGTGTGTGTGTGTGAACTCTTGCATGAATGGTGATTAAATTCACCTCAGGGTAATCTCTCACTGATAGTTTCAAGGACATCAGTTTTACACTTCTATACGTCTTTATATTAGCTTTACAATATAGGCCATCCAGTGAAAAAGGCATGTCAGTATCAGTTTGGCATGCTATTAAGTGTGTTGGCTATAGTTTGGTTTTAACCATTATTCCATAAATGACAAAAAATATAGAAATTTAAAGAGAAATAAATATTGATTTTACTTTTCTTTATTACTTTAGTTTTTCCCGTATTGCTTTTGCTTTTCCGTGCTGCTTTCAATGAGATACGCTTGAAGGGCCAAGCTGTCAATCAACTGGATAACGAGATAATTCATTTGACGTCACAGGAAACCGTGACAACGACCTAGGCTAATCTCGTTATCAGGAGAAAACAGAATCAAAATGAAATGCTAACTGCTAGCACACTGTTGCCTTCTCATTGCACCTTGCATGACGCATCTGTGGAAGCATTCCAACTCAGTGTTCAGATGTGCCATATAGCTGACAGCCAAAGGCAATTAGGCACACGTTGTACATGTTGTGTTTATTTACAATTCAACTTGACGGCAGCTTGGCTCAGTTGGGGAAACATGTAACATCCCGAAGAGCTGATGTCTGCCCGAGGGCAAGTTGCCGTAGTAACGGTCCGTCGGTTACCACTATGCAGTTCCGGTGACATGGGTCACAGGTACGTTCCTCGTCTCCAAGACCGTGTAGCGATTTAGGATTTAGTTTGCGCAGAGTGAGTCTAATGTGAATTTTCACAACTGAATTAACTTTACAGGGAGCCCCCATCAGCACTACGTCAGATAAGAGGCCGTCTCTAGTCTCAGCCTCTTCATCAGCACTACGTCACATAAGAGACCGTCTCTAGTCTCAGCCTCTT
>JAODUK010016184.1:3661-27155 GCA_027564635.1 Typhlichthys eigenmanni | reverse complement strand
TAAGTTCTAAGCTTAGATTTAAGTTAAGAGTTAAGATATCACAGTAAAGTCCCACCTCTTCTCTTGCCATCACCCATCACCACAGTTGAGAACCTGCAGAACATGCTGCAGTCTGGAGTTAGGGCGGAGGAACCAGCCCTGTCGGACGAGGGGAGCGGCTCGGGGGTCCTGCCCAAGAGAGCAGAAACCTTTGGGGGTTACGACAGTAACCCCACCATCCTCAACAAGAGTGAGTCCAGCCCACTTTTATCACACAGCACAATGCCACAGATGTCACACAGGTTGGAATGTGGAGTGGGAATGCTAACTGCAGGAATATCCACTAGAACGTGATTTTTCAAGATAATACTGCACATTTTAGACTGGTTTATTGTGACCAGTCCGAGGCGCACCTCGGCAACAACATGTTTTTTAATCAGCCTATTGATATGCCACACCTGTAAGGTGGATGTATTCTCATGGCAAAGGCTAAGACATCGAGCTATAACTCGATATAACTCGAAGTGGGACATAGATGGGTCCTAACCACCAGTTCACACAGTATGTCTATCATTTGAAGTCCATGTGTATGACGTACATGGACGTGAAGCCTGTCCAGACTTGTACTCTGGCAATGTCCAACTGGATCTCTTTTGGATGGAATGACAAGGCTATGGTCTTGTGGCCCCATTGAATCATTTGTCCATTATGTTGGTAATGTACTAATCAGTTTTTCTAAACAGTTTCTGCTTTTGTTGGATACTTTTCCCCCAAAAAAAAACATGGGCCAGTAAGAAAACACAAATGTTTACATCTTTCAAAACGTTATCCAGCGCAGATGCTCCCACATCATCCTGCTTGATGGCCATCTTAGTGAATATAGTACACCTCTCCCAAAAACAAGCATAGCAGGAGATTAAATGTTAGCTGAATATGTAAAAAAAGAGAATATTAAAATAGAGACCAATGCTAGACTTGCTGGCATGCTTAAGACCAGGGAGACAGCAGGCGGATGCTCAAAAGGCTGATGCTATTAAACAAAGTGAGCTAATCCATGGCACCCTATATTTAGCAACAAAACACTATTAAAAACAGCACAGCATATGGATGCAGTTACAAAATGTCTCTGTAGTGTGCATGTTGTTCCACTTACGCTTGTGCTTACTCGTGTTTTTGTCTGGCTGTGTGTTTCATCGGTGCGGTTTATTTGTGGGGTTCTGCTCGTCTGTCTTTGTGTGCGTCTGTGGCAGACGGTAGTGTAAAGAAGAAGAACTTCTCAGGCAGAGCCCGGAGCCAGAGAGCCAGCTCTGACCCTCAGCTCAAAGGCATCTGCAGTAGCCACACCCACGAGAAGATGGTAGGGGATTGATCTCACACACACACGCGCACACACACATGCATATTGGGAGCATGTGACATTCACGCAGATACGCGTTCTCTCGTTACACGTGCACAGACACACGTGCACACACGCCAGCCCGGGAGGGGATGAGTCACTTTTTGTTTGTGTGCGTTTTGTGCAAATGTCACCAAACAGAACATGCCGAGTCATCGTGCAGGTTTATGTTGTCTCGGGTTCTCTGAGGCATATAAGTCAAATAAGCCCTGACTCAACCACGCTGTCAGGACATCGCATTGCCCAAAGGGTTCTTTAGACCTGACCATCCTGTCATGTATCACCACCACTATGTTTTGTCCTCCAGTGTGCCTTTGTGGCTCCTACTCCGGTGCGGCTGACTGTTGCTCACGGCGACAGGAGCCTCAGCTCGCCCCCCGCCAGCTGGAAGCACATCTGGTCTGGCTCCTTCCCCGAGGCTGAGGTTAGACGTTGCTCTCTGATCTGTCACCATATGTTACTCACGACCACTGGAAGTCAAATTCAATTTAATGCCACTTTAGCCTGTAGTGCTTTTTAGCCACTTCACTGAAATGTGTTTATGTGATGCTTATGTATTCCCCCCTTTCCTCTCTGCAGTTCTTTGACAGAGTCCTGATGCTCACTCAGAGGCTGTACAGCTTACAGGTAGGATGCACGCCCAACCACTCCACCCCCTGCTGTGTGCCTGTGTGCGTGCGTGTGTGTGTGCATACCTGGTGTGTGCGTGCCTGGTACCATATGTGTGAGCTGCACCATGAATAATTTGAAGGACAGCCAATCTCTCACAGCCAGAGAGCCAGGAGCCAAATAGTTGTGTGTGTTTGTAATGCTTGTCGAATGCTTTCTGAAAGGTTATACGTCCTCCCGCCCATTCCCCGCTCGTTTCTAGTGTATCAGCGCAGACTGCACCTGTACCTGGTCTCAGCAATAATGTGTTATTGCTATATATGGGTTTCTCACTGTGGGGGTTTTATATCGTTTTAGCGTTATTAAAATGTTAATTTTGTCAAAAGGTGTTTAATGTTGTTTATAATGCTGTTGTTAGTGTTCATGGTCGTATATTTGTCATAATATAATAATTATTGTAAATATCGTTCGGGTTCAAAGCGGCAGACAAATGAATTATTGTGAACAGGCAAAGATTGCCCGTTTGACCCGAGTGTCCGTGTCTTTGAAGGCCATCGTCTCGCAGCAGGACAGCCACATTGAGCTGCAGAGAGCCTCGCTGACAGAGCGCGCCTCCCTCCCTGGGCGTCATCACCGCGGCAACGTCCTCCTGGAGCAGGAGAAGCAGAGGACGCTCGCCCTGCAGAGGGAGGAGCTGGCCAGCTTCCACAAGCTGCAGGCCCAACACCGGCAGGAGCAGCAGCGCTGGGAGAGGGAGCGTGAGAGACACCGGCAGCAGGCTGACACCACAGAGGCCAGGCTGAGACAGAGGGAGGACGAGTGCAGATGGCTAGAGGTGAGCTGCCTGCCTGGGCCTCCTCCCCCCCCCACCCCCCCTCCCCCCCTCCCCTGGGTCACCTGTCAGCACCCAGCCCAGTCTCTGGCACATGGTCCCAGTTTAACACTAGGGAACCTTCGCTGAAGACGAGGGGCACGTTTGGAAGGATACACTCCCCTAAAAACATTTAGTTATTCATGAAGTTATTTGTCCCCTCCTTCACTTGAACACTTGTTAAATTTGACCTTCAATTAAAACAAAACAACATCTCTCCCTTCAATGCCATTTGACAATAAGTATATTAGTTTACAATCGCTTACTATACTTTTAAATCTGGCAGCGCACAAGCTCAGGGACGGCAATTAATGGCCAGTAAGAATCCTCAGAAAAGATAAATGGCTTACTACACCTTTAATGTGTTGTTATGTAGTTGTCATGGGTTGACATTCCTGTTGCCCAGAAAACCAGATCACCTCAAACTCCATGGTGTGTTTTCATGTGTCCCAGATTAATACTGTACAACAATTGCCTGCTCTGAATTCCTGAGATGTTTTAAGTGACTGCTGTGGTCTCTATTGCCTCTGTGCCACTGGTCCTTTTATACCCCAGAAGTAGAGAAGTGCACATACATTGCCAATATTAATACATGTCTAATGTATACACTGATAGTACTATAAGACACGGAAGATGTGTTTACTTTGCATAGTTACAGTTCAATTACCAATGTAGAAAAAAATTTGCTTGCTAACTTTGAACTTAAATCAAGACAAACTCCGCCCAACACATTTGAAACACATTGTGAAGCAAAGGGAATTGTTGTTGTGAACGGTGTTTGACACTTTGTTTATGTTTGTTTGTTTATGACAGCATGCACAGAGAACAGTAAGCTAGTGGAATTCAAGAAGATGCTTGGTGAATTGGACATAAAGTGTATTGGCTTACAATTATCTAGCGGACTATACCCTGTTAAAGTTTTTCTAAATAATATATATATTTTTTTTATTATTGTTTTCTGACAAAATTATCTATTGATGTGTGAGTGTCCATATCACCGATAACTCTGGACCATTCCTTCTCCAGGAACACTTAGCAGAGGAGAGGGAGGAGCTAGAGAGACAAAGGGAGACGTACCAGCAGGACCTGGAGAGGCTGAGGGAGTCCACCAGGGCCGTGGCGAGAGAGAAGGAGCGCTTGGAGCAACAGAAGAAGATCAAGAGGAAGACCATCGAGGTGGGGAAGGTAGCTGAAGGAAAAGCTGTGAAAACACATGGTTCCTTGTGGTGCTTTTGAAGTGAAGAGTGTACAGCAGGTGGTTGGGAACACAACAGGAGTTCCAAGATGCGTTTGGGGGTCATGAGATGATGTAACTCCACTAAGGGGGTCGCAAGATGGCAGGTGGTTGTTTTGGCTCCACCTTTTACAGCTTTCAGGATTTCTGCTTATTCAGGTACAATAAATATTTTTGAGTAATCCAAATATAATGTGGGATTTAGCTAAGCCAATAATGAATCCAGAACAAATTCTCCTAATTCTGTCACATTTATTTCAACCACAGATTCTTACCAACCTACTTTTGTTTTTCTCTGTCCCATTTGTGTCCATTTTCTATTATTATATTGAGTCTGAGGATATTTGGTCAGTTTAATATCAGAGGCCTACTGTGTTTTAAATTAAAGAAAATAAATCTGGTAGGTGAAGGCTAGTATACTTTCTCTCTTTGCCTCTCCTCCATCTCTCCTCGGGCATCTGGTCTCCATCCACCCCCTGGGAATATCCACCTTCATCTTGTTTCATCTCCTACAGTTTATAATGTAAAGCATACCGGCACAGATAAACACAGTGCTGTTGTAACTGACCTCAGAAGCTAGAAGGTAGACCTTTCCTCTTTAGGTTTCTACTTAGTACTCTTGACTTCTTTCCTACTTTCTACTTGATTCCGTCCCCATCTCACCCTGTGCGTACAATGTGGACCATTGTTTGTCAGTTTCATGGGAGAGGAACTTTCAGACAGATTCACTGACTGTAATTTCATGCCTGGTGTTAATTGATCTGCTGAGTAGTAGCTACAGTAACACTACCTGACATCAGCCCGCAGTGTTTTTACAGGCTCGTCTTGTGTCCCCGATACACACTTGGTACCTTGTCCTTGTAATGGTAAGGTAAGGTGAGGCAAAGCAGGGTAATTCTGTAGCTTGGGAAGTTCTAGCTTTTCACCTAGTATCTGATGTTCAGTTACGGTGTGTGTGTACAAACAAATGCATGTCTGTAAACACACACACAAACACAATTATTTAGAGCTCTTTATTTAGGCTTGTCTCCATATGTCTGGCCGTGATGTCATGTTTGCCTCTGTCCTCGATGTTTTCCCTGACTCCATAACAGACTCCTGTGTGTTATCTGTGATTGGCCATCTTATCTTGCTTTTGGCACAGAGGCTGGCTGGTTGGCTGAATGACACAATGGAGCTCATTGAAGTCCTGACCTGTTCACAAGCTAGTGGCTAATTTTGTGTATCACATTTCTCAGTATGCTTTTACCATTTTCAGTTTCTATATTAGGTTGAAATGCACGCCCCTCAGTCTGGCCGGACAGTTCATATGGCTTGGAGTATTTAACAAGATGCTTGTATGACATGCCTCACTGACTGTGAGCCGGAGCTTGTGTACGCATGAAGCGTACACAAACACAGTTAACCAGCTGACATGCATTACTGCCCCTATCCTGTGTGGCTGTGTTTGTCATCTGCAACAGGCAGGCATTTGACTGCTCTGTCGGTGTACACAGAACATTCCACAGTGGCTCCTGGAAAACCACAACCTCTGGCCTCATGCAGACAGAGAGGTTTATTTATTTATTTATCATTTAAAAACTAGTAAAAGATGGAGACTGTGACATGGTAAATAGGGGTGTAAGAAATTATCGATACACCTGAATATCGCAATATTACGTTGCGCGATACTGTATCGATTCTCTAAAACAATATCGATTAATAAAAATACAAAAAAGTATTTGTAAAAGGCTCTATGTACAAACTACATTAACCTCAAAAGAGAGGAAAGATGCTTATTACCAGATTTGTTACCAGACTGTTTTCCACAAATTGGCAATATATCGATTCATGTATTGTGATACATATCGTATCGCCAGATTCCGGTCAATACACAGCCCTAATGGTCAATGAGTTTAGTTGATGTATGTTAGTACTGTACGCTGGCTAAATGTTTATTTGTGTGTGTCTTTATGAATATGTACATGTTAATTTGTCTGTGTGTGTGCCCATGTGCATGCATGCTTCAGCTCATAACTGAACAGTTGTCTGCAGTGGTGGAGCTCAGTATGAGAACCCCACAGCTACTGTGCTAGTGTTGCCATGTCAGCGCTGCCTGCCAGGGGACTTTGTTGGCAACGGGTGTGGTGTATTCCCCCACTGTGTATCTAACATCAAACGCACTGCTTTCATCAGCTGTGACCTCGGGATCTGCTCCGGGCCAGCCTGATATCAACAGACATTTAATCACCACCACCCATCATTACAGCTCATTAACTCACACAGAGCTATGATTTGAGCCATCAGAATGAAATGCCAATGTTTGTGAGTGTGTATGCAGGATGTGTGCCAGTAGTGGCATGTCCTAACATCATAAGAATCCCTTTGGTGTTCTCTTAACTGATGACAGTTAGGCTTGTTGCCACACCGGCGGGAATGAGCTAGCTTAGTGCTGGGTCCATAGCAGCGTTACACATCTAGGCTGCCCAGAGAGTCTCTCCAAACAGGCAAAGGCCTTTGCTCTGCTTAAATGCCGTTAAACACCCAGAATCAAGGTTGGAATGTGGACTGGTTTGATTTGAGTGACCCTGGACAGGCATGAAGAGAACCAGAATGTACACAACAGCCAGAATGAATGGAAGACAGAGCAAATTTAATTTTCCCAGATATTAACTGTGGTGTCACTAGACACCGAAAAGGTTGGCTTTTGAATGGAAGCATGATAGTTTTTAATCCATCTATCTGTTGAGTAAATTGAATAATACATTGTCTTTGACTGCTAAGGCCCTTTTAATTAAGGGTTTATATGACTGCGCTGTAGCCAATAATAAGATAAATGGTTTCACTCAACTACAGCACTGTCTACTACACCTGCTGATGATGACTAAGCGGTTTGTCACCCCAGGATCAGGTCAGACCACTGAGTTCTTAACCCCTGACACACCTGTATGCTTGTTACTCACTTCCCCTGGAACCAGCACTGTGAAGGTTGTGTGCACCTAGCCTGAGGGAAGCTTCCCCCCCCCCCACCCCCCTCTCATTCCACCCTTTCTAGTTAGACTCCACCTTGCACATGTACTGTATACACAGTATACTTTGGCATTATACCACCAAATATTGTACCACTGGCTCATCACTTTGGCAGAATGTTGGTTGTTTAAGATGTTGTTAACACTACCCTGTTGGTTAGACACTGAAATAGTGTAATACTTAAATGTGTGTTATATGTACGGCATTATTTATTCCGTCTCTTTAATACTTGTGTAGTAATTTCTCGTTTTAAGTGCTGTTAGCAAGTTCTTATCACCACCAAGTTCGCACAAAAGTCTCTGAATCTGTCATGTCTAACAGAAATGGAACAACTAAGATGTAGGAGATAATGGAAAGCATATATTCATTATATTGCACTTAGAATTGGTACATTTGTCGTTAGATGAACAGGTCATACACCAGCAAATGTAAGCAAACAACATTCTGTTAGAATAATGACAGTATCATTACAATATATAATCATTACATTTTCAAAGATAATTGCTGATAGCATATATAATAGTGCTTAATTTCTAAGAACAGGATTTTTATTTAACACTGATAACAACTGATAACTACATTGTTTCTTACCTTAAGTAATAATTGTCCCAGGGTGGAAAGTCAGGCATAGTATCCATATGGCTCAGTTCACGTTGTTGGTATTGAATACCAACAACGTGAACTGAGCCATACTAGGAATAATTAGTACCACCTCCATCAAGGTTCCAAGCTGAGCTGATACCAAAAGGTGATGTGAAAACAGCAGACTAGAGTGGAATAGGAACCTGACTGCATTATTACATTACACGGGACATATCCTGTTACTACAACTACAACTTTGTGCAGTATACAAAGTACATACTGAAAATATGCAAGCAACCTTGCATTGCACTTGATGATCTAGCACACTGCATAGTCTATTCCACGTGTGTGGAATTAGCTAAGATACCAATCCTGTAGTATATATTTGTTCATGAGCTGTTGAGTGTATTCCATTGATCCTACATCAACCACCCCTATATTCTATCGATATGTCTCCCCACAGGACCCGATGCACACAAGACCATTCAACATAAGCCTCTAGCTTGGCAGGTCTCGCCACAGCTTTGTGCCTTTTATAGCGTTGACAAGCAGCCAACCTTTTTCCCATGGTTCCCATTGTGGCCAGGCAGGCAACACCTTGTGCATAAAGCAGTGCATGTGTTAATAAGGGAGGTATCCAGGCAGATTGCAGAACCTGACTGTATAATTAGGCAGTGCGGCCTGTGATTAATGGAGGTTTCTAGAAAGTCGCCAGCACTAATTGTTTATTTGCCGTCAGTCAAGGCTCTTTGTGCTCCACGGGTTCCACACCATTTACTGCCCAGGAAACCTGCTGTTTATGCTTCTTAATGCCATGCACTTCATGGGAACAATGGAACATCTGTGTGCTAAGATGTGTTCTCGATGACTGGTGGGATTTAGGGGGGAGAAGATGAGGGCGGGAAACACAAATGCAGATACGTTATCCTAGGCTGTGTATTGCTTTAGTACCCGAGGGACACGGACACACACACACACACACACACGCACACACACACGCGCACAATCTCATTTGAGTGGCCCTGCCACTGGTACCAGAAGCATCTTGGATAGCCAGTTTGTCAACAATATTAACAGTTAGTAACTTGCCTGCTGAGAACCATTGGAAAGTCCCAAGAGTCATAGTGAGAGTGACATCCTTGTCTTTAAGTAACATTAGTAACTGAAAAATGAACACCTGTGTGAGTCATTAACGGCCATGTATCACGTAGAGCATCTTGATCTGATAAAAACCATGTTCTCAAGCTTTTGTGGAATTTGTTCCCCTTCCAGGAAACTTTGAAAAGACCTTTCTCCCAGAGGACTCAGGTAGCTACTTGGCATTCTTGTTAGTTAGAGAGTGCCACATTTGGCATGTGTTCCTCATCTCCAAGAGGACTGGGTTGTTTTACACTCACACCACAAGTGAAAGACCAACAGTGTTACTGCCCTATCCTTCATTTAGCAAAATAGTTTAACTGAATCAACAATGTTCACACTAGTGGGAAACTTTTGTATTTGTAAAATAATATTTCTTTAAAATGGAACCTTTTATATTTGTCATAAATAGACACGCTTGTGTTTTATGTTAGGTGCCATGTTTTCTCTCAGCCTCGATTTCCCTCATTGTCTTCAGGCCACCGAGGCACTGATTCATATTTGTGTGTGAGATGGTTCAGGTGGCCCATGTCAAGCAGTTCTGCTAAGTTGTTATTTCAGCAGAATTAACAATTTGGCTTCCAATGTCAATATAGCCCAGCCATTGTAAGGGCTTTAAAACACACACACACAGAGCCTGTGTATGCTCCATTCCACTGAAGGCCCATTGCATTATGTTGATTTCAGCTTGATCCCTAGATTGTCTGTCTACTAAGCTTGTCATTTAGTGGACAATGTGCTTACTGTCCTTAACCCACTGATGTCATGGGAGCTTTTTGCTTGTTGCTCAGCTTCTCTACAAGCCTTGTCTGTTAAGTTAGACTCGCCTTTATGTGCACAGGGACTAATGGGGTTTTACATTTCATGTATGTATGTGTTCGTGCGTGTGCGCGCGCATCGTCCGTCAGTCTGTAGAGCACTTCAAAGGCCCTGCCATACTGTGTGCTCAGCAGAAAGAGTGGCATGTGTTTCTGATTCTCTCTTTATCCCATAAATACCCTGCTACTCAGCAGATAGAGTTTCCTTAATGGCACAGCAGCCCACAGGAGATTTGTAGAGTGTACGTGTGCCTGGTCTATGTATGTGTCCTTCCTCCGTATGTGTCCTTCCTCCGTATGTGTCCTTCCTCCTCTTTCTTTAATAAATGTGTATTTTTTATTTTTATTTTTTTATGTTGGCCATAGTACTTTTAAAGACACTTACACATTACCCTCAAGGCATGCTGCCTACACACACACACACAAAACATACAAGGGCAGAGTTGCTAAAGTTTAAATCCCCCACCAAAGGATAATTTCTGTGTAGTCAGAGAGGTGTCTTCCAGTACTAACAACAAAGCTTCACTTGGAGCAGTTGGACATGAACTGACCTGCGACCTATGCTCACATCTAAAGGGACATGAAACGTATGTAAACGTATGTAAACCTCAATGTATAGCTTCAAATGGAGCCTTTCGTCCCAAAGGCCAGCAGGTGAACTCCTGATGTTTATCAAGCTATACAATTGGAGTGAAGACCTTGAACAACCATTGGTTAGCTAACAGCTAGCTAACAGCTAAGTGTCTCTCCATCCAGGTGGGTCCTCTCTCAGGCAGTCTGAACGGTGAGCTGCTGCTCTCCTCGGGCATCACCGGTTCCACCAGCGGCTCTGACCTGCCGCTGCCCCAGAAGCCCCTGGTGCGGGCCAGCATGTCTGTGGCGCCGGCGGACTACCTGGAGCGGCCCGAGGTGGCGCTGCGGCGCGAGGCTGGTGCCGCCACCTTGCCGGTGAAGACGGAGGTGCCCATTCACCTCTTCAGCACCACCAACCAGCAGCACAAGCTGGCGGGGGTCCAGCAGCAGATCCCCACCAAGCTAGCAGCCCTCAGCAGTCGCAAGGAGAAGGGAGGGAAGAGCGCCAAGGCCTCCCATCGCACCGATGGCAGTGGTGAGGCAGCTTGTCGCCACTCTTGAGGGCATATGGATGTGAACTAGCATCGATGCTGTGATACCTTTACATTTAGTAGCCTATTCTATGCTGATGTGCATTCATGCGCTCTGTCCCGACCAAGCGAACGCACAGACACCTCTAGAACCTACAAGCTGGCAGACACCACAATCCTGTCGCAGGCTGCTCTCTGAATTGCTTCTGTGGACGTAAACCTTAAGCGAGACCTCACGTTTCTAACTTTCTATCTTTTTATGCATGCGTATGTGTCCTGCCAGATGTAAACGCCAACCAGAACTATGGCCTGCGGCACGTTTACCTGGGTAAAGTAAAGTACAGCTACTTGTACTAGTGACTGATATGTGACTGTACTAGTATTGGCTGACTGTGGCTGGCCTTAACGTCAGCGCCACATTAGCGGTGGTCAGCAGGTCGGCTCCTCTGTCAAAGTAACATGCGCGCGGAGCCTCGTTGCTATAGCGTAGCAAGCCCAGTCACATGTCAGTCTAATCACATCAGTGTGTCTCGCTGTGCGTCTCTCAGCCTCCGTGGACCTGAAGCAAATGCTCCCTCTGAAGCTGTCAGCCCGGGAGGAGAAGGCCAGGCGCTCCATCAGCCCCCATCAGCAACAGCAGCAGCACCCACTGACTGCACCCACCCTGCCCCATGCCATCCATCACCGCACGGGTATGACACACACACACACCTTTAGAATGTGGTGAAGGAGAGGCCACTGTGTTTGAATAGTTGTTCTCTTGTTTTTAATATACTGTTCATCGTGTTGTGTATGTATTTTAATATAAAATAAATAAACAAGGAGCCTCCAGCATTCACCATGCGGTCCATATCGTTCGAAGTGAGGCTAATGCGTGCACGCACACACACACACGCACACACACACACACACACACTCGTACACCTCCGCACCAGCTGGGCAAACCGTGGCTCGCCCAGGCACATTCCGTTGTGCTGAGCCTATGTGTGTGCGCGGGGCCGCGCCCTGTGTAAAGAACACACATGTCCAACAGCTTGGCTCTGATTAGCCACACGGTTGTGCTGACACAGACGCCGTAATGCTTTGATCCCCCCCCCCCATCACAGCCACACACTGGCTTAGTCTCACACTGCACAGTGGAAATGAGGACCAGCGTTGCCATGGAGTTGGAACACTCTGGTTGGTGGGTGTCAGGATGTCTGTGAGGGGACAGGTCAAAAGTAGATCGAAATATAGTGTATATATATATCATACTGTATAAGCCGTACACTACATTATATGCTATATACTGTATGTGTCCTCATACCAAACGCTTACCGTAAAGGCTTTTCTTGCGTGTTCTGTTCTAGAGATGGTCAGTCCACTGGACGCCAGCGGACCAGAGGGCCAGTTCTCCACTCTCACAATCACCACTCACCCTCCTAGTATCCAGAAACCCCCCATACCGCCTAGCCAGCCCTCCGCTCAGCCCGCTTCCCAGGCCCCGAGCCCTGTGCAGCCCCAGGGACCTTGTCCCAACCCCCTGGCTCAGCTCCAGGGCCTGGGGGTCCCTCACAGCCACAGCACCAACCCTGAGGACAACAATGATGATGTGATCTTCTTTTAAGCATCCCTCTTCTAGTATAAGGAGCTACTTAATACATCAGGAGGTTACATTGAGACGATGCGGTCATTAAATACCAGTTTAGCGAGGAGGCAGGGTTCCTCAGGTTCTTACACAGCTGTAGCAGGTGAACACTGCACTAATTAAGTGCATACATACCGTAGTGGTCAGTGGAGAGGCAGCCACAGGCAATTAAAAGACAAACAAAACAAAAATATGTTTTTATTTCTTTCTTTCATTTGGAAGTTGACAAGCATGAATGAGGCAATGAGATGGTGAAAACAAAGAACTTTTTAAAAAGTGTGTACGAAGAAGCTATTAGTTAATTTAAGTTATACCAGTCGACATTTGCCCAGAGAGCTCAATGAAGGAATTGGGTCCATTTGTTTTGACCGATTAGAGGGAACATTGTGATAGAGACACTGCCGGAGCCATTTCACTGAAGCCTGAAGGTAATGATGTTGTACTCATACCTTCCCATCAATTTGGAACTACAGGAAGTGATGGTATGGTCATGTGACCCCTCTCTCATCAATAATGGAAAGTAGTGTTTCCTTTGCACAATACATCATGTAAATATACCATTCTGGAAAGGTTAAAAAACTATTGGACAATTGTGCAAGGAGCTGTCTATATGGATCGGTTGTACAGTTATTTGTGATATTATTTTTAATTTAGATTTTATGTTTGTTTTGTTTTTTTTATCATGTAATTATTATTACAAAATATTAAATCTCTGGATCTCGGCTATTAGTGTAGCTATTTGCTGTTCTGCAATGAGAATATACACTTGGATCAAGCCACGTTATTTAATTTCAATTGGGATGATTAGAGATGTTTTATTTTATTATTTCCACTCGTACAGCACCATTGCTTGTTCAATTTTGGGTGTATGGTAATGGATCTTTAAATGCTTCAATTGTCTTGGTGGATATGCTTTCTAGATTTACTGATTGATAATGGGTTTACAAATTGTATACGTCCTTGCATGTGTGTGTGCACATGTACATTTAGATTTTTATGACTAAATTACTCATTAATGTTATTGCTAAATTCCAGAAACTAAATGAGTAGGTACATGTTTGAATATTTGTATTTTAATTCAAGCTGATACATGCTTCTATTTTTATTTATTTTGAGTTCAACTGAAATAATACTTAATGTATATGTTTAATTATTATACATTAGAGCACATATTCAGTGCAGCTATACATATGCCATTATTTTTTGTGCAAGGGTGATGTTTGTAAAGGTCCTACCTATAAGTATTTGAAATCCTGCAGTACTGTTTAATGAGCAACAAGATGCAGAGAAGGGAGAGGAGCAGTAGTTTTCCCTTAGAGCAAACCATTGTGTACTTGGACAATAGCTCAGAGAGGTTTTTCTCTAGTGTTCTTATCCTTAAAAGCTTCCTCAACACTTGTACCATTTTCTTTTTATGTCTTCTGCGTTTGTCTCGTGAGCATAGAGAGAAATTGAAAGGGTATATTGTCTAGATAATTGAAGCATTTCAAAGAATATGAACATCCTCAACCTCTTAAACCACTTCAGATAATTCCAAAGCTTGTATGTGTGACAGTTAGGTAGGCAGTATAGACAAGTCCAATTTCTAAATGCTTCGCTGATTTGAGTCACATTTTATAGTTAAACTAGTGGCAGTTCATTTTGAAGCCTCAATGTCTTATCGCTGAATTTTAGGGTGATTTCAGATAACATCATCCTTATATCATCACAAAGTTTGTAAAAGTTTCTGATTTTATTCACTGAAGGTCAAGGGAGATAAACCTGATAAGAAACCTGAAATGAGAAGCCAATGCAAGATGTTTGGGCAGAAAGTTTTATCTAAAGGCATTTGGGAAGCAAGCTTTATTTTTAATTTGTTTGTTTTTCGTTATCTCAATAATCAAGCAGTGATCACTAGTGTGAGCTACAGGTTTCCAGAGAATTCATTTTAAATAACCATTTTATAATTGTATTATTATTAATAATAATAATAATAATAATGTGTGTGTCTATGTATATGTATGTGTGTGTGTATATATATATATATATATATATATATATTATTATTCTTATTAATTCTAATAATATCCAAATGTGATCTGGGGGTGGCCATCTCGTCAGCATTTGGCATGAGTCAAAGTGACAATAGGCCAAACGCCAGTATGTACATATGTATGTATGTATGGTGCTGTACACTGCACGTTCACATGCCAGTGCTAAAGAACAGTGACAGTAGCCTACTCATATTTAATATCCTTATCTATGTCGAAGGTGTAGATGTTGGAGTGTTATTTTCCTGACCTTAACAAATTATGACACGGTTAACTAAGACATTGTGTAGCAGTTGTCAACTAAATGGTTTAATAATTTCAATAGGTTAACCAAAGAGACTGGACTGAATGGCTGTCTGCTCATTGTGTTTTAATATGAAGGATAAGTTATTTTGGACAGGGTAATCCATTGAATAATAAAGAGTGCAGAAATGTCATTATTTTTGTAGAATTTGCCAAGAATGGGTTAATGACATACTATATATTGTCAGTTATGTTAAAGGATGTTAGTTTAATTACCAAACATGACACATGAGCATGTCAAATAACATTTTACATGCACAATTCATTCACATGTAAAAGCACTGTTTTTTCATGACGACTTTTAAGTATATAGTCACATTTGGAAAATGTTTAGGTAACGTCTCAACATTAGCTTTAGGATATGATGTGAGAGCATGTTCCCTGCTCCCGCTCATTGGACCTCCAGAGGGAGTTATGTCCCTTGCAATGTTACAGGTCCTATAACCTGAAGATGATGTTAGAGTTACCTGCATGAAAAAAAGCCTTAGTTTTCAATGTCTTCTTGCTGTCTGAAGTGCTTGAACTGGGCCGCGAGCCTGTCATTGCTGTCTGAAGTGCTTGAACTGGGCCGCGAGCCTGTCAGTCACATCACTGTGCTTTCTATTCACAACACAATCACACATTCCAAATGTAATTGTCTTGAGGTGTTCTTTCTACACGCACACATCCACATGCATTGGACCTGTAGTGTGTAAATAATCGTAAGCATATGTTTCCTCTGCCAATTTTCACTAGTCACTTTGTATAGTAGCATACTTGAAGGGGAAAATTAATGTTTGTAATGCTAATGCATACTTTTATTGTTGTCTGGTGATGTTTGTAGCACACAGAAAAAAAATGATTTTTCTACTGTTTCATGTTATTCACTGACATTAGTGACCTGTGGACACAAACTGCTGCCTTAGAGAATCCTGAAATGTAGTAATAAAATGTCTCTTAATGATTTGCTGCTTTATTCATTCATTCATTTATTTTATTTTTTAAATGACCTAGTGGTGAGACAGATACTTTAATATGTAGCAGTGTCTGTTTAAGGCAGGTTTAGTCATTCTCAAGAACACTTAATTTACTTTGGGCTCAAATCAAAACAAACTCCCTCTGCCCCACACATTGAAATGCATTGCGACGCCAAGGGCGTTGTCAGCGGTGTTTGCCTCATTGTTTATGCTCCTATTTACAGTACCGTATACTTTTATCAAGCTAATGAAATGTGAGGAGATATTTGGTGAATTTGAGAAAAAGTGTGTTTGCTTTGTAATTATATGACAATAGCTGACTATGCCTTTAATATTCTAACTTGTATCATGTCAATAAATACCATAAGCCTACTATCAAATACAGGACACTCAAATGTAGCTTTAAAGCTGAGGTTAGCGATTCTGATCAATACACAAATTAAGCAAATATCTCCTCACAGTCTGCTAGCTGTCTGTTCAATATGTGGGCTGAAAATAAATGGTCTTCCTACACAGCCGTGGCTCTGTAAATGGGAAAAACATCAAGTGGCTCGGCCTGAGCCACGCAACACTATTCCAGTCTTGGCGATGTGTTTCCAGTGTGGAGAGAGCACCTGTGGCACTGAAGGCAGAGGTGTATTTGTTTTGATGTCGAGTTCAAATTTCAACCATCTTTCTCCAACATTGCTTACCTTACCTTTAAGGTTGACTGTAGCTTAGTTTAGTATCTGACAATGCTTTTGGGAGGGAAACAGAAATATGTAAAGAATTACTGCACTTCTTTTTTTATTGAGATGGTTTGGTTTTCCCTCAGTACCATGTGTTTATACATTATGCAATTCTTATTGGTTGTTATAATCACTCCCATTATAATAATCCCGACCACCCATTTAGCTAGGACAATATGTACAATAACATGCTATTGACCCTGTGTTTAAGCAGCCTAATAGTAGTCTGTTGCCATTCAAATGTCTATTTTAAGGTGCTGTGGTTCAGACTGTTGAATCCCTGTTTCCAACAGCAAGGAAGCCTTTTCCTGTGTTGTTATTTTGAGTGAGAAGACACTACTGTCGTGGCCAGTTTCTATTGCCCGCTGTCATTAGTGGCTTTCCTTTGTCTCCTCTCAGCAATTATTTGTCCACGCCCTGTGGAGGCAAGCTGTCTTTAGCTGCCTACCCTCTGTCTCCCCATAACAAGTCTCTCTATCGCTACCTGGCTCCTTACCCACCAACCTTCTTCTTCTCCAGTGCAGAGGAGGCGCATTGTGTGGTTTGTTATGTAGGAAGTCAGGAGCTGTAATGCCCTGTCAGACATTCTCCCCACCACAAAGATAAACAAACAAAAGATGCTGCCATCTAGCAGACCTCCCAGCTGTCTTGTGCGATAGTGTGCCAAATGGTAATTTCACAGTCTGCTCCTGCAATCACTCATTCGGTTATCCCTCGGAATTCAAATCCTACTTTTATATCCTTTCTGGCATTTGGATATAGAGACGAGTCATTAAAAAGAGTTCAGCTTGGCAACCGAGGAACACCAAGATTTAAACCCTTCCGGTTGGACAAAGAGTTAGTGCACCGAGAAAGACAAAATCCACCCTAGCCAGCGAAGGCCCCAAGCAATGTTCTTTTTTACGTTGGTCATGTAATGAAGGAATTTACTGCTTGTGTGCTTATCTTTGCCTCTGCTGCTGGTATAGTTTCACCACTGATAGCTGATACAAAGACCTTCTTGTTGAGGAGCCACATACTCTATCCATCTTTAATCTAACACTCAAGGTGATTCCAAAGAGATAGCAGCAGTAAAACACGCCTGTGAGCCCAGCCAAATGATGCCCCAGCAGGCGGCTTTTAGAGATAGAGTGGGCTTACATAACCACTGAGGCAGGTTGCCGGTATATTCTAGGAATGAATGTTATCAAGATAAGAATTCAGTCCTAAGGAGCCATAATTGTGTCTTTCTGTGTGCAAGTTGAGCTTGAAATCAAAGTGCATCTCCTTAGCAGCTATAGGCTTCATTATTTTCTTCTGTAGAGTTCACAAAGGTTGGCTGCATAGTTCTGTGACGAATGAACGCAATGCATTGTCCCATTGGCCTCTGTCCTGAGTCACCGGTGGAGGGTCTGTGCAGGGGTGTTAACATGGAGAGGTGTTACGGCAGGTACACAGCAGATCAGGTGTACGCCATTGTTGCGCCCGAGGAGGGTTCTCAGGTGACTTGAAAGGGGAGCGTGCTCTCTGCTGACTCTCCCATTGTGTTTGAAGAATTTGTTTCCCAGTCATCTCTTGGCATAACGCCGCCTTGTTGCAGCTCTGGTTTTTATTCCCATGAACGGATGCGTCTTTTGTTCTGTGTCAGCCACGGTTAAATGCCACTTGACAGATTGACCTGTTTCTGTTTGCTTTACTTGTCTTGCTTGTGGAAAGATTTATATGTTTCTATAATGTTCTTTGGCCAATTCCTAGTTTAAGATCATTCTGCTTTGATTTCCAGCTGTAATAGATGTGAAGCCACAGCAATGTTCCTCAGTATATGTACTGATGTCCATTAATAAGGGAACAATCTTCAAGCTTATGCTTTGTGTGAGGTCTCTCTAGTAGTTGCAAAGAGGTAGAAAGACTCACTCACTCAATCACTCAAACGCGCACGCGCACACACGCACGCGCACACGCGCACGCGCACACACACACACACGCACGCATATGGTCTACTTTTGAAAAACAGTTGTACTTCAAACGCTCTTGGTGCCAAAACAAATAGCCTCTTGGCAGCCTGTATGGAAACCCCTCTTTCACAGAATGAGAAAATGTGGGCAATTTCAGTTGCTAAGTTTCCTGTTTGCGAGACCAAACAAGAGCTTTGTTTCTCCAGGTGTCTATGCCAACCATTATGCTGAATATACTGCAATTAGGTGAACATGTGATCGTTGGAAATGTAAGAAAGGCAGGAAAAGGAAAGGACTGGTGCTGGCTGGAACAGACAGTGGAGAGCAGATGGCCTTATTGACCTATGCAAGGTCAATATGAATACATGGAGGCAGTGGGGCTCTATAGGCTGTCTTTCAGGAAACGCATTGGCACTATAGGTGCTCTTTAAACTACCTCTATGATTTGGTCCCTCAGCGACTACATGACCTGCATCCAGCTAACATATTCCCTGTCTTCGTCTTGCCTGTAGTAGTACCTGGTGTGTCAGTCACCTGAAGAGATGGAAGCGTGCTCTCCTAAACAGACACACACAGCTCCAGATCAACATGGACAGACTGAGGCGTACGCGACAGCTTTAGGGCTCCCTCTTTGCAACTGTAGCGACTTCTGCTTTCATCTGAGAGCGAGGAGTACCGGTACAGCTCAGTGAGCCCACTGTATAATTCTTAACACAGCCGTGCTGATTTAGGAGCTGGAACGTAGCAGTCACCAGCCTCCCACCGGAATTGGCAGGGTGGCAGGGGCAGTGGCTTGGTTGGTTGGCCTCTCCCCGTTGTCCGGGGAGACGCTGAGACTTGTTACGCTGCCAGATGAGCCAAAGGGCAGTAACTGTCACCATGCTAGACACTGCAAGGTGGTTGTGTGTCACACCGGGAGAGAGAGAGAGAGAGAGAGAGAGAGAGGTGGGAGAAAGAAAGAAACAATTGAAGGAAGTGTGGGAGGGAGGAAGGAAGGAAGAAAGAAAGGGATGAAAGGAGGTCTACCAGTGCCTCTCTTGCAGAAGCCAGTCCTCTGATCTATAAACACAAACATTAAGCACACACAAATCCGTGCTGATCACAGATAAGGCCTTTCACAAAGCTACTCCTGTGATAGGTTGCTCTGCACCTTCCCACCAGACCAGACTTAAGATTATGAAACTGTGGGAAACTCTTAACCAACACTCACGCAGCCCTATGCAGTCATTCACACAAGCACACGTACACAAAGAATCATTCTATTTGTTTTTACTGCAGTTCCCATGTGCATGGGTATTACTTCAGAACATATGAGTGAATCTAAGCAGAGTGACTTACAGTGCATTAAACAGGATCATACGATAATGGCATCGGCTCTAAATGGTAGTCAGGTGTCTAACTTGCACAAGAACCTGTTAAACCACAATTAAGGCAAGGCAGGGCCGTTGTTTGAGTACAGCAAATCTCCCTTGTATGCTTGCTCGACCTCTGCTGTCCTTCGCATTCTCTGCAGGGCTTGCTTTTATTGTTTGTTTTTTTAACAGCCCACTCACCCCTCCCTCTGTTTTAATTATCCCTCTCCGAGTCCTATGGGAAATGGAGTTTGACAGCGAATCACAATGGAGCAGTCTGCCGTGTCCGTCTTTGAACACACAACGCATTGTCATTCCAATCCATGCAGAACCGTACAGCTCACTGACTATAAATATAACACCTGCCACACAACCCCTTCTTTTCCATATCTGTATCTGTTACAACATAAACAATTCAGAGCAGTACTTCTCTGGATGAGTCATCTCTACTTTTATATCGTTAATTACACGTGCGCAAATTGTTTATCAATTGGATTCATTTATATTATGTTATCATTTGATTATTTGACAACATTATTAGGAGACATATCTAAAAAGAAACTATTTCTTATTAATTAGCTCTTATTAACCATTCTGCTTGTTATTATTTTTTTTTAATAACTGTGTCCAATGAGAGGCCTGGGATTGGGGGTGTTTTGGAGGCTGGGAAGAGATGCTAGTCATGATGTGACCACATTGCACCGAACCTCATGTGGCCTGTGTGTCTGAGGACGTGTGCGTGCACGCGTGTGTTAATACAGCGTGTGCTTGCTTCATTAGCTTTCTATGAGCCGCAGTGTGGCTGTGACTGGCAAGGGTGGAGGCAGCCAGACACACACTGGCCTCAGACCCTATCTCTGTTGTTATATTCATCCCTGTGTCACCTGGCGTTTGACACGCAGCACGCCAACACACGCACACACACGCACACACACGCACACACACACACACACACACACATATATGTGCAAACACAAAGATGCATAAACACACACACACACTCATACTATGTAAAGACACACAACCAGGTGTGCATACATGACAATGTACAGAGACATACATGTACAAATACACACAAAGATGCTCAAACACACACACACACACGTGCTCCCATCATACACTGGGGTGATTTGGGGGAGGTGTGTGTGTGCGTGTGTGCTTGGGGGCATCTGTCACACTCAGAGCTCACCAGACTGTGGAACATCCTTTTGAAGTTGTTTTTCCCTCCAATGTGGGCCTGGACTTGATTAGAAAATTTACTGACTTTGTAGTCTGTGTGTGCGTGCGTGTGTGTGTGTGTGTGTACAGTATGCGTCTGCACCACTTCAGGCAAGAAAACCCTCCTCATCCCCCTTCACCCCTCCACAAACCCTGCTGTGGCCCTAGTGGGACCCCATCTTTGTTTTATTCATTTAACTGGGAGGACGTTTCAATCAGAACTCATGCTGTCCAGAACAGGAGTGCCTCATCCTGCCTTCATGACCAACAGAGACAGTGTTTACTCTCAAGACAACAGGCTGCTGAACTGCTGACCACGCGCACACACACACACACACACACACACACACCATCACATGTCACTTGAATCACTCAGGTCATTTTAAGCATCTGCTCCTATACGAATGGCAGTTACTGCACACTGCCACTGTTTACTGGACACTGCCACTGATTGTAAACAGTTATCAGTTGAGGAGGCAATGTGTAGGCTAGTGAATGCAATTGTGTCTGTTTTCTTATATTCTGACTGTATTAATTTTGAGGTAACACAGAGACTAAGAATCTCATAGCCAGGTTAACATCTGTGTGCTTTCCTCTGTGCTAAAGGCAGTAAAGAAACTTGAACTTGCTTTTGTTTTGTTCCAGTATGCCAGGAATGTCCGCATGGTGCTCTGTGCGCCGCTGTGCACCCACAGCAGCACACACTGCTTCTGTGCCGTTTTAACTGAATGAAACAGGCCCCATGTTGGAGGGCGAGATGCAATGTGATGACGAGATATGTGCCTACAAGAGAGCTTCCACTGAAGTGCGTGTCTCACATGGTTCCCCCGCTTCATTCTGTGAGGAAATGCACACAAGAGAATGAAGGGAATGTTAAAAATGCCTTTGGCTGGTCAGCTTTACATACACAGATTAAACTATAGATCATGGTTCAGGAACTCTGGGTTGGGAACCCCTTTAGAGGTCACAAGATGCTTTTCAAGGGTTGTAGAATTATTTTAATAAACATTTATTGAATGTATTTTTGCATTTTTTTTTATGTTATTGCTAATCTTATTTGACTGTTAATATAATTCATGCAAAAATACTAAATTGTCTATGGTTGTGTGCATAGGCCTAATGTATGTGTATTTTTATGTTTTGTGATAGTGTATGCTATTGCAATGGAGGTGACTTGCATGTGTGCACAAGCAGTGAACCACTTCAATTTGGGGGGTCAAAGGTCAATATACACGACTTCTCACACACTCAGAATGTGGGCAAGTTGTAATTTGAATCTGAAGGCAAATTCCTGTATTATAGCTGGGATGGGCCTTTCTGCATGTTTCTGTTGTGTGTGTGTGTGTGTGTGTGTGTGTGTCTGCGTCTGCGTGCGCGTGCGTGCTTCACAGTCCCACAGCCTTAGGCAGCATACACATCAAGCTAGCTCATCAAAGGCCTGGTGCAGCACTATCAACTGTCAGGTTGAACGTGTGCAGCCAACAGCACTCTGCTCAGACGGCTGTCTTCTCTTCTTCCACCTCCATTCTTTTCTCCATTGTTTGTATTCTTCCCCCCTTCTGTGTCATTTACTTATTGCATTCCTCTTCTTTTCTTTCTTGTCTCTCCTCCTTTATTCTCCGCAACTTTCCGCTCTCTGTAATTTACTGGGTAATTATTCCATTGTGTAAACAGCTATTTTACTGTGGCCAAATGCTGGCAAGCCTGAAAGTGCCCTCCTGTCACAATGCTCACATTTCTCTGTGATGTTGTCAACGCCACAGGTCTCGCCTGCAGAGACACTGTCAGAAATAGAAGCTGCATTGCCGTGGAGAGAAGGTCTGAACTTATTTAAACAGATCTTCAAACAGTCATTGCAAAGCAAGTGCATGCACAAACACACACCTTTTTTTTGAATGACATTGATATGTATTTTCAGGAGTATGCTTTATGCAACAGTAACCGATAAAAAAAAACATAATAACAAACAAAAAGTAAGAAAATATGTGTTTGGTAGATAATTTCTTTGTTGTAACAATGCTTCTTGGCAATACATCTTATTCCATTGTAATGGCTGATTATTTCCCTTTTAACTGGTGCCACATGTGTAAGGAATATGCATTTGTGGGATGAGCATAAGAGCTGAGTATGTGGGTGGCACCCATGAAATATTGACCAAATCTTCTCTGACAACGTCAAACACCTTTCTTTGCTGTTTACTCTTGTTTGGTGTAGTTTGGATTGGATGATTGAAGTTTGAAGAAGCAAAACGTATTGACAATGTAACAATTTATTCATTTAACAAACAGGAGCGTCTGTAGCGTGTGGAAGAACCATACACAGCCACAACAGCCTGGAACCTCCTCCTCATGCTGGTCACCAGCCTGGTCACACACTGCTGTGAGATGGCATCCCATTCTTCAACCAACATTTGTCCAAGTCAGCCAAAATGGTTGTCACTCTGGATCGAACAGCACGCCCAAGATGATGACCTTACTTTAGGCCTAGTCTACCTACCTTCTCTGACATGGTAATAATCGTGAAAGACAAAAAAGTCGTGTAGTGTGTACCCGGCATTATAGGCTAGGCCCTTAGTGATATACTATTTGGTCTAGCCTATTAGTGATAT
>JAODUK010016173.1:0-27164 GCA_027564635.1 Typhlichthys eigenmanni | reverse complement strand
TATATATATATATATATATATATATATATATATATATATATATATATACTGTATATATACTGTATATATACAGTACACTAAACTGGCTGCCATGAAACAATAAAAAGACGCAATAACAAAGAGTCCGCTCTGGATAGCTCCACTAAGCTCTAGTGGGCCCTTAGATTATAGTAGCTATAATAAATAAAATAATCTGTATGTGTGCACACATCTGAATGCAGTTTATGATCTGTCTCTGAGTGACAGCTATACAGTAACATTCATCACATAAGCTCAGCAATATACTGTACCCTATGGTATGATAACATATAACACAGCTGTGACTTTTCCCATATATGCAAAACTTTGTACTTCCATTGACTTGTATTGTGTGAAGGTTTCTCCTCTTACTAATGTATTGTCTGATAAACAGCAACTGTGTGATGGGTTTCACTGCCATCAAGACAAGGAAGCCAGAACATATTTTACAAGGTGTCTAACATAGAATATGAGCTGGAGACAAAAACGGATACAGGCAATGGTGACAGAGCACAATACGTATATGTTAGGAGAACACGATCAGCGCCACATGCTAAATGGCTTATAGCTAAAAATATGACTTACTTCACCATGAAGGCTTAGTTTAGCACCCATGTTTTCAACCATTCAACAAACAGGATATAGTTTTCCCCTTCTTCCTTCTTCTCAAACCACAAATGTGGTTTGCATCCACAAAAAGGCCATTTTGTTTTCTCAGTCAAAAGCTCATAAAAACTCTGTTTCTGCGTTCTTTAAATTGTTGCTAACCTATTCTGGCACACAATATTTAGACAAGTTTTAGTGTTTTTTGTTTATTAGGCGAACGTGACAAGGAGGCACATTGACGAAATACAAAGTCAATGGAAGTCAAAAGATGTTTAACCCCCATCATGATTATGTTTATGCACGGTTGTTATGGGAACCGTGAAAACAGTGACCTAGGTCGGAATCTTCAATAGGTGAGATTGCTATGTCTGAATGTTCTCTGTTTTGGACATTTGGAGAGCCCAGGAGAAACAAACATGTCATGTACTGTAGGCCAGTGTGTGCATGAGTTGTTGTGAGTCTTCACTACGCTAAGTACTTCCTGTCTGAATTGTGAAGCCGTCCACAGAAACCCAGGGAATGTGCGGACAGAGACTGAGGTTTGGTTTAATTGGGTCTGGTAATCCCCATTGTTTATGGCTTTATTACAGAGCAAGAGGGATCACATCTACATTCTTCTACGTTGTGTTCTGCGTCAGTGTGTGTGTGTGTGTGTGTGTGTGTGTGTGTGTGTATGTACATGCGTGTGCGAGCGAGCGTGTGTGTGTGTGTGTGTATGTGTGTGTACGCAATCCAAAGTGTGCATGCGTCAGTGTGTGTGTTTGTTGTATAGAATGTAATAGTAGGGAGTTCATTAAGATTCATTTAATAGGATGGTGCACATGCGTGCATACACACACACACGCTCGCACACACGCACGCACACGCTACTCTCATGTTTGTTCTTATCGTCCACTCAGAGAAGGGCTCATGACTCAGGCCATAGACCAAACCTCTGGCCCATGTATTCAGTAGCCACCTGGCGTCATCTATATGATCAAATGCACCTTCATTACTGTCTTGAAGCTTCTTAGTGGGTTAACACTTCTTCTAAATACAGTCTGCTGGCTGTAGAATGCAAGCTTCTGTCTCCTCCATACAACTAGTATTGTATATGCATCCATTTATTACCTTCCAAGCCGAGTTCCCGTTCACCACATTTTACATAACGAACATAAGTTTCAATGATGATAAATCAATTACATTTTAAAGGTTGTTCATTAACTGCAAAATTACACAGCAATATTTATTTTTTAATAGAAACATATCATTTATTTTTAGAAAGATAAGGTTCTTTTTATTCGATTGATGCAAACCACTTCAACATACAATGTGCAATCACAACAGCCGGTTCAATAAAAGCTTCGGTCAGACTATCAAAAGATTTAAAAATTGACAAAACTAATAGAGTGACCCAATGATGGCTCAGGGACACACATTTCACAATTCTATTAATGGGCTTATTTACAGTACAGAAAAATATCGTAATTATTATCAATCAATCTTCACGATTTATATTTTATTTCTGCTCAAACACCCTCTGTAATGCTGACCCCTAGGGGTATGCATACCGCCCATTGATAAACACTACAGTGGGGTTAACATTAGAGTATGGGTGCATACAGTACATTAGCAGTTACGACACTGCTTCTGTCATGCTGTTTGCTTTGAGAGTGCATGTCAGTGTGGCACACACATTAATATTACATGTCAGGCCTTATCACTCTCACTGTGTGTGCTTGGGTGCCTGCTTGTACTGTATGTATGCCTGTGTGTGCACGTGCATGTGTGTGTGCATGTAGGTGAGTGCGTGTGTATGATAAAGACCAGACGATTACAGTCATGCCTTCTCCAATATTCCTTTCTGGACTCAGAGCCTGAGAAAATCATGTTTTACTCAAAGCTTAATGTTTCTTCGGCCTCACAAGCCAATTTTCACTATTATTTCCACATACTCTTCTAGCTCGCTGGGCTCTTTTGGCCATTGAATTAGAGCTGGCACAAACATGAATTATTCAGGCTTCAGTTTCAGGGTCTTTATCGCTGCCTCATACAGTGCATACACACAGACAATCACACATGCGTGCAAATGCACGCACGCAGAGTCTCACACACACACACACGCACGCACACACACACACACACACACACACACACACACATTTGTCTTCTCCCCTTTTTGTCTCTTGGCTTTTAGAATTACTGGCCCCAATGAATTATGGGAGATGATCTGCTCAGAAACACACATGCACACACACACACACTCACGCACACGCACACACACTCACAATTTAACAATAACGCAAGCCACCACAAGCACACATGCACAAAGTGTAAAGTTGATTTATGACAATAGAAATGTCTGTTCTTATTAAAAATGAAGATTTGTTTCTTGGAGAATGGACGCAGGTCAGACAACTAACAGTGAAGAAGAAAATCCTGGAATGAACTCTGGACCGTATTAGATAACACAGCCTTAATGTAATGTAGTGCTCAGAATGTTATCAAGAATGTTAACTGACTAAGGACACAAGAACATTTAAAACAGCTACAAACCAGAGCATTTGAACATTTGCTATGCGATGATGCTAACTTTAGCTCACGCAAAATACATACTGGCACCTTTACTAAATCCTACAAAAAAGGCTAAGTAGATAATATTGTCAAATAAATGAAAGGTAGTGATTAATGGTCATCTTATAATAATAAACTGATAGATGTATACATTTGAAGCAGAAAGGCATGGTACACATGTTTAGTGTAGAGGTGTGGGTTTGTCATTAGGGCAAAAAAGTACCATACGGTAGTGAAATGAAACCCAGATATGTGTTCCTAGCATTATTGGTCCTCTTGAAGCCTCAATGTAGTTCACACAGTACTCATGTGTAAATGGAATACATTAGATTAGAGTATACATGTCCACAGAATACGTGGACAGTGTGGAAGTCTGACTTACAAAAGACCAGTATTCCATTTTTGTTACTAGTTACTCCAAAAATGTAATAATGGCCTAAATGGCCTTTCTTAGGGAATGTTCAAGTCTAGTATGAACATTGGCCATTCAGATGGAGCAGAGCAGGTGCATTCCTTTGTTTCCATCTGTGGACCTCCTTAACACCTTATTTGTCCAGTGGGCACACTCGCACAGTTAGCGTTCAGACTCTCAGGCAAGCTGTCACAGTAAGCATGCTGACAACTGTGAGAATATTGAGCATGCACACATTTCTGTGCACACGTGTGTTTGCACAGAAAACTGTGAAATTCAAAGCAGCTGAAGCAGATATATTAGTGCATTAGTATCATAGAGGCATGTTAGCATAGTTGACTACAGATGTACTGAAGAGTTTACCAAGAGCCTCATCGCATTCCAGTGGTGTGACTGGTCCGGTCTGGATATACTTCAGGAAACCACTGCTCACAACAGCTGTCATTTCTCAATCATGTATTTCATTTAATCATTGATATGCGGTCACTCTTGAGCCCCAAACTGTGAAAACCTCAGTCAATATGCACACACACGTGCACTCATGTTGTGCAAACTGCCATGTGTACTCCCCGGCATGCATATCCACGCACACACACACACACGCACACTCACACGCACACACACACACACACACACACACACACACACACACACATACATTATGGAACGTGATTGATTTTGTAGTGAATTAGAAGTTGCCATTGTTTACAGTAACCAGATTATACAGTATTGTTCATGCTCAAGCCCATAATATCCTTGCAAGTAAACATCGGGAAGGGTTGAAGGATCCACACAAGCCAGCTCTTCTTTGTTTTCATCTGTAAACACAATATTGCTAAGATGTTACTCCATTCACTCTTGTACAGTATCATATCGCCCCAAACAGGCCCTAAAGTACAAACATATACACAACACAGTGTACATTCTGAAGTCAGAATCAATTTGGAGCTACTATGACAATGTTATGCAGTGTTGTGGTGCAGTGTTGTGGTAAGAGTCTACAGTACGACCATAACCTGACCTTTGCATTGATGTATAATATCACACTAGCACATGACGTTATACGCTATATAAATGTAGCACGCAGCCACAGTTTAGTGTTCCCTAAAGATATGTGCAAGCTTCACATTAACACCATCTGTTTGAGTCTGTTTGAGCCAAGTCGTACCCCAACATCTTGGATTACTGCCTCTGTTTCAGGGGCTCAATGAAGGGTGGGGTTTGGACGTGTCACTTTTAATGTCGCGAGCCAATCGCAATACTTGTTGACAGAACTTTACTGGTTTGGCTTGCTGCCTTATGGAAAGGAAATTGTATTTTAATGTTTTGAGGTTTCGTTCATTGACATGTTGTGCGGATTCAGATTGGGATTAAATCTTCACAAATCATGCAGATGAGTTATGATGTCTAAATGATTTCAGTGGCTTTTGGTTAAGAGGTTAAGAAGAGGAGGTGACACAGGGACAAGCTAATCACAAGGGATTAGTTGCAGTCAGATTTCTGTGGAGGAGGTCATTTGTAAAATAAATGGACCGGGTTTGTTTGCCATTCCTTTGTTCCATCCTTGTGACCTCTGACCTCTAATGACCTTACCGAATGCCACTGAACAGAAGAAATAACTACGTAATGCCTCTGACCTCGCTCCCTAATCTGTTTGGAATTGTCTCTGTAATTGACATCATTGACTTCAGAATAGCAGAAAATCAATGAAAGGTCTGGAATCGCCATTGTGACGGTGCTTAGCGCGCACGCACACACACACGCACACACAAACAAACGACAAACATACACATACACACAAACACACCGATACAGAGAGTAACTGGTAAGTAACTGGGCTGGGCATGAGCGTAGATTTCGTTTGAACATTGGGGGGGACATAAAGCGTGGGGTCTGGGGTCCTCCCCAGAATATTTTGAGAATCAAACACACAATTTTCTGAATTCTGGTGAATTCTTATGGAACAATTTGTGCCTTTTGTGCATCAATGTAGAGTGGCAATATCTATTTATTAAAAGGAAAACGTTAAATACAGGAACCCTGGCACATACAGGAACCCTGGTACAATTCAAAATATATGGAATATAATGCAGTAAGGGTTATCAAACTTCTGTCCTCTTTTCTATGGGGGAAGTACATATAAATATGTATTTGAATGTATTAACCCCTGGACTTTAATATCTCATGTTCAAAACTTTCTGCATATTCAAAACATCTGTGTTTTGGGATATTCTACTGTAGGCTAAACTGACTTAAAACAATATTAGTCTATTACACATTTTGTCCATAACCTAATCAAACTACTACTGGAGAACGAGACTTTGTTAAAGTCAATATCATGGAGCTGTCGGCTTGGTCTAAAGCACTCTGTCAGCATCTAACGCCGTGTTATCTATGTTGAAGTATGCTATATAGTATGTTGTCCGTCCTTTCCGATTCTCTCTGTCATTTGTTGTTTTGCACCTCGCATGCTTTTACAGTATCTATGCACCCCCCTCCCCATGTCCGTCCCCTATACACTTCCCTCCCCATGTTTCTCCCACTCCCTGTCTTTCTCTGTCTAGGACTGCAAGGCCAGCATGGTGAGTCCAGATCCACTGGCTGAGCTCAGTAGCTCCTTTCCTGCCTTCACTATGCCTCTATTTCTCTCTGTTCTCCCCTCTCTCCCTCTCTCTCCCACTCTCTCACTCTCTCCCACTCTCTCCCTCTCCCTCTCTCTCACTCTCCCACTCTCTCCCACTCTATCCCATGCTCTCCCTCTCTCTATCTCTCATATTTTCTGCTAGTGTTGTCTATGTCTCCTGGGCTTGTCCGTAGGAACTCCAAGAAGCCTGTAACATCTAGCAATCATCTGTTTGTCAACAATTCCTTCAAGACGCATTTTCTTTTTAAATCGTTCTCCTTATTTTCTCCCTGCCATGGCCTGGTTACTGTGCTGTACTGCACATCAATCTCACATTGATTGGACTGAATGTGTGTGCATGTGTGTTTGTGCACGTGTGGAGGGGGGTTGGGGGGGTTGGGGTTGGAGCATAGTGATGATTACACTCCAATTCTGAGTGGTTTCTGTTCCATTGGGGGGTATTGTGTTTGCTAATTACTGAGTGATCTTCTAAACACGCAGGAACAGGCCATGTACGGCAGAGAAAACAGCGTGAGTTTAACCAGAAGGGGGTCTGGCATAGAATGGCCTGCCTACATGAGACGAAGGCTGATGGAATGTGAGAGACAGCGAGGAGAGTCGGCGTGCGATGGCTACAGAGGTGAGAGAGAGAGAGAGAGAGAGAGAGAGAGAGAGAGAGAGAGAGAGAGAGAGAGAATGATGGATGCATGGATGCAAGGTGGCAGGCTTGTTTTTCACCTTCTCCACCGAGGCCTGTCCTTTAGCTTTTAAGCGCAG
The DNA here is from genome assembly GCA_027564635.1 of Typhlichthys eigenmanni. Lineage (NCBI taxonomy): Eukaryota > Metazoa > Chordata > Actinopteri > Percopsiformes > Amblyopsidae > Typhlichthys > Typhlichthys eigenmanni. Next base: position 20,175 of record JAODUK010016173.1, on the reverse strand, counting down.
CAATATCGCACATTCCTGTGTGTGATTTGCTGGTGGGCATCGCTGCTTGGGAGAGTATAGTTAGAGTGTTTATGCACTTTAACAGCAACATGATTACAATGCTGTTTTTAACAGGGTATCTTACTGTAAAACACACACAAACAACAAACAAAACATAAAAAATTTGTACGTGTACATAAGTGCATGTACTGTATGTACAGTGTACGTGTGTGTGTGTGTGTTTCAGTGTGCTTGAGTGTAGCTCCATCATAAGAGTGGTTCCAGGTTGGTTGATGTGTCTTATGACAGGTGCAATGCATCGTGCACCAGGAGATTTATAATGTCTGCTTCACAGCCAGATACATGTTAAACAATATCTGTTGAGCTGTGTGTTTTCTGGCCGCAGGGAGGCCAAATCGAGACTGTAAATACCACTGTGTCCAACAGAATGTGTGTGTGTGTGTGTGTGTGTGTGTGTGTGTGTGTGTGTGTGTGTGTGTGTGGTGTGTGTGTATGAGTTTTAGTCTTTGGGTGTATATTTTCTTTGGCACAGTTCCCTATTGCCGTACCACCCGGGGAAAACAAGGCTAGCTAAAATTTAAGTATTTTCTCCAGAATAGAGTGAGGTCAGCGATACAAATATGAGCTAAGACATCACGTACACACACGTACACACACACACACACACACTACGCTGGTGAACTGATTAAAGTAGTTTCGTCAGATCACTCCTTGCCAGAACCCTTCCACATCCAAAGTCACGTCAACAAGCAAATGTGCAACGTGCTCTAAGGTTGGATTATTACACTATGGGGACGATCACTAAACACCAGCATGTGTGCAGAAGTAGAAAAATCCATCTTAATAAAGCAATAACAGTCAAGGTTATTTGTGGAACTATTTCATATCATCGCTATGTAATCTTATGAAATTATTACATCTCCTTTGCTATCTTTGTAATCAGCTGGGAGATTTTCATTGTGTGAGAGGTCAAAGTTAAGACTCCCTTCATAGTATACACCCAGGACCATTCAGTCATGCCCCTGCAACAGAAACAGAAAATTCCACTTCAATTATAATGATTTATGGATAAGTCAGTCCAGGTGGAAAAATGTACTGTCAGTATTTGCTATGCACTTCCTGGAAACCATGCAGATAATGTGCGTGATGGTGCAAGCCTGTCAGCAGGGGGTTGGGTTGGGGGGTTGGGGGGGTGGTCCTTCTATAGGAGCATTTCATCAGGAAGTATCGCCATATGACCTCACCATCATCCGCCAACACAGAGAGATAGGGAGGATAAATGAAGGGTATATCCTTTGACCCCCACCTGTCTGTGAGTGTAGGGGGCGCTGTCAGGAAAGCAGCGCAATGTGTGCGTCATAAGGTACACTCAAAACAGACGTAGTCGCTTATCTCCTGGACCTACCGAATGTCTCGTTTCCACAGGAAAGAAAGGGAGAGAGAGGAGGGAGAGAGAGAGAACTACCCTACTGTTAAAACTACTGTACATAACAATGATAGACACCAGTTTGTTTGGAGAGGCCAGGAGAAGAAGCGAGCAAAAGACATAACATAGCTATTTACTGGACAGAACATACAGTAGTTCCACTAACATGTAATGTTAGAACATCATGGGTGGTGGTGGCGCATTAGCATAATTATATTTGAATCCTGAAGGTGTAGAATGCAGAACAAATTATTTTCCGCCATATTGCTTAATCTGAAATGTAATCCCAAAGAGAGACATTTTGTACTCAGATGCATACAGAGGAGGTTTAATATCCTCTACACTATTTTAGCTGGCTAACAAAACTACAGGTACGTCTGACCTGAGGAATGGGGTCATGAACAGTGTTGGGAAAGTTACTCAGGAATTGTAATAAGTTACTATTTACTTATTATTCCTCAGAAAGGAATTATATTTTATACTGATACTTTACTTATAACTGGGTATTAAAAGTAATTAGTGACATTACTAGTTAAATGTATATATTACTTTCACAATCACCATTCTGCCTCTCCCCTTTAAAAAATGACAACCTGTGTACAGTACCACCTGATTTTATCCTATTTTATCATGTAATCCTCTTTATTGGAACAATAAGGAACCTTAGGTGCCAACAATCAGCCAAAGTGAAAACATTGCAGCCTATCAACCCAGATGATTGGACAGGTCGGTTCGATTAGTGGAGCCTACGTTTTCTAGGACCAGAAATCTAGTCCTTGTAATGCAGTAATGCAGCATTACTTGGATTATTAATTGTAATATTATTACCGTTTTGGAAATAGTACTACTAGTTACTGAAAAAAGTAATACTATTACAGTAACTAGTAACTAGTTACTGTCCAACACTGGTCATGAATGGGACATGAACCTTGACGTGACCAAGACAGAAATACTTTTATTTCTATTTTGGATCCACGTAAAACACTTGAGACATCCAAACATCTCAAAACAGGCATGGAGGCCATCGCACTGTATCTTCCTGTTTCTGACTTCCTGCTTTCTGTGTGTTAGGAAATGAGTCACATGTGTTATATTTATCCATCACAAATATCGCCATAATATAAAAATGTATGGTACAATCCTGCGTGTTCATCTCTCGGGGCATGCAGCCTTCAGGATTTACAACATTTATAAATCAGCATCAGATGCAATATTCATTTCACAATCATTAATCAGTCAGGGAACATTGTATTTAACATTCTTCATGACTAGCATTCTGATTACAGACAAAGCTAGTTAGTGGAATATAGAGAACATTCAGAATACTCTCTTCAGTAAAAATCAAGACTTGACTTTCCTTATTTTATTGTTTCTATTTTAGTGCAAAGTAATCCATTTCACTCTCTCTATACAACTACCAATTAATACAGTCAGTCAGCACTGTGCACAGTTCACATGGATGTGCCAACATACACGTCAGGCTTAGCGGGATACCGCACACACCAACATTTGCCCAGGACATACTTCCATCGACGACATGAGGATTTGTTCACAATGGACTGTGAGTCCCTGTGCTCTATTAACAGCTGATTTCTCAAACCCACATAAATAGATGCAGTCAATATTGCACTGTGTTACTAAACAAGGAAGGCATTTCTGTTGCCAGGTGGTTTCTTTGCTCAGGGACAAATAACCATAGCGCTGGCTCAAATAGACACAAACTGTACTGCACTTCTTCATTAGTTAATTCACAGTCTTAGCACAGCTGGTGTAGCATTTCCCATTGGTATGAAATCCTGGCCTTCTATTTTTTACACTGCCAACAGTTTGACTCAACTAATCTTGTTTAGCTCAACATTTCTCATGACATCACAACGCACTGAATGCACTCCATGTTTTATGGTGCCATGCATGATAGGGGGTGAAACTGAATTCGTGGGATGGTCACAGTTTAAATGAATTAGTCATTTGTGTGTCAAGATTTGATCCACTGTATATGGCTGTGGTAGTCAATAGGCCAACAAATGTGGGTCTGTTACTGCAATGAAAACCCCAATTGATAGGAACCACACGGTCTAAACCCAATAAACACTTGTTGACACACTAACACAATATCGATGCAGGAACATACTGACTCATATCAAATAAACCCATGCCATATGTATGTGCGCACAAACACACAGGCGCGCATGCACGCACGCACGCATACACACACCCACACACACACACACACACAGCTAAAGACAAGAAGAAGAGAGAAATAATATAAACACAATCACACTTTATGTTTTTGACAGTGAAGTAGGATTCTGGTTCCCACAAACACCACAAGCTGTGGCCCTGCCTCCTTCCACATACCATGCAGAGACCGTAGGAGACAGACTGGAACTCAAAGTCTCTAACAGCCTGTAAGACCCCCTTACTCTGGTCTGACTGGGGCTTCAGCCAAATACTAAACAACAACACCAGAACATCTTGGCAAATCCAATCTGGCTCGAAGCAAAGTTCATTTACAGTTCTCAGAGCTCACACACACACTCGCACACGCACAAATAAACAAACAAACAGAAAAAATATTATAGTGGGTAGAGGAATTATAATTCAAAAATTATCAACATCTTTAAGAATCCTCAAGTCACTTTACATATGGGTGTCAAAACAGGCTTTATGAAATAGAATTGAGATAGAGCCCTTGGTGATAACAAAAAAAAAAAAAAGAAACTTTTTGAGTACAGTGAAATCTTCACAACCCCCTCTAGTGGTCTTAGCCACAACTGCACTTTTTCAACCCCACCTCAAACAGGATTTATAACCCAGTCACTTAGCAGGCATAAATAAAGCAAACTCATGTGTTCCTTTAATGGAATATAAAGCTAAATCAGCTACTCAAGACCATGTTCATATTACTGTACCAGTGTTTAGCACCTGAAGGAACGATAATAGCATTTGTTCAGGCCTTCCATTAGAGGTAATGGAAAAATAAAAAGCCCAGCACTGTGCCAACTTGGAGATGGGATGAAGAGAGGTCTGCTTTCAAAGGTCTAAGATGGTCCTGATAAAGTATGCAGGCTATCGTCTCTCTTGGAAAATGTCTACTGTAATATCACTCCGCAACGTCTGACTGGACACATCCTGCCGGGACTTGAATGTCCACCCTGTACCCCCCCCTTCCCCCCCCATCCTGTCTCCCTCCACCTATCGCGTTGCCGGTGAGCATGGTGACACACTTCCATGCCTAAACCTGGCAGAGCAGACGCACTGTCGCATCCCGACGCGCAACACACACATTGAGTCAGTGGGGTGAAAGTGTGGTCTTCCCCTCGTGGGGTGTGTGTAAGGGGGATGGGGTGGTGCATGGGAAGACATTTCTAGGAACAATGGACTCATAGAGCGTATGTATAAATAAACACAGGGACACAGGGAACTGACAAATATAGGGCCTCGTGTACGGTGGGCGGGTTTGAAGGCTGCGCCAGGTGAAACATCCTCTTCCTTCTCCGTTTTCCTGGACGTCTTCCTCCTCACGTGATAGCAAGCTTGGCACTTCAAGGGCTTCTGTGTAGTGGTGCGTATACAGTACGTGTTGGAGTGGCTGTGTAGCTAGCTGCTCTAGCAGGCACTAATATAGACGAGTGCTGTCCGGGAAGTGTGTGCGTGCGTGTGTGTGTGCGTGCGTGTGTGTGCGCGTGTGTGACTAAAAGTGCATGCAAAAAGTAGAGTTTGGATTTTGTCTTACATTATACATCCATTGTAATCACATACATGAAATACAATTTAAACTGATATTCCTTTAACTTTTAGAAAATATAAGTCATAAATGTGAAAATATATTTAGAGATGGATAGCGGCTATGTGAACTCTGCTGTATATGGTTAAATACCCATTTACTGTAAAACTGCCTTTTAACTAAAGCTTATTGTGTCTGTCCTTACTCAGTATTCAGTGAGTGTGCAGCAATGACATTGTGCCAGCAAGTGAGGAGGGAAGCAAAGATGTACGTTCATGTTCAATACAGCAGAGGAAAATAGCATTCATCTGCCCTTGAAGCAAGTGTCCTCACGGGCTGCCAGCACTCAACACAGTTTCCATCTCTCTCTGAGAGCCAGAGAATGGGGGGAGCGTGGGGGGATCTTTATGCGCCAGTGTGCAAGGTCAGAAACTGGTCACATTTGCTGTGTTTCGCTCAGCACCATACTGTACCTGCCTAATCAGTATAGGGAAGGTCTGGAGTTGGGTGAACTCTGTTTAAGCGGTGCAAACCTATACCCTAAAGGCTGCGTAAAAGCCTTCATGATGTTACAATACATATGTTATGAGTGTTGACTCTGTGTGGAGAATGGGGGATTTGTGGGCCCATATACCCTTTGTTCACTGCCATGGAACTACAGTAAAGTCCAGAGGAAATAAGAAGCCAAAGACTCTCTGGCGTGAAGGATGTGCTGAAAATGAGTCCCCATTTCTCAGTCCAACAGATGAGTCACTAACCACATTCTAGCTGACCTATTGATGACAAAATATGTCTCCTGTCTGTTTCTTAAAACTTCACATGAAGGGAATAACATGATATAAAATAAATGATGACATTATGAAATACCTGCAGTTTACCTCAACACAAAAATTACTTTTCTGTTTGAGTCAATGGTTTGTTTGTGGTAGTTTTACCTCTGCACTCTGTCACTGGGAAACATCAATTAAATGAGTTCTATACCCAGAAAAATCCCCCCTCTCCCCTTCTCTCTCTCTCTCCCTCTCCCTCTCCCTCTCGCTCTCTCTCTCTCTCTCTCTCTCTCTCTCTCTCTCTCTCTCTGTATATGTACACTAGAAGTGCTTATTAAGATAATATGTGATGTGTACTATGGTGATTTACTTTTACATTACCATTATTCAACTAGTTTAATTTAAGTTTTATTTAATATTATTATTTGACATGGAAACAGGAAATATTTCAAGCTATGAGAAATAGTAAAAACTAAACTACAACTATACAGTCGTATAAGACACTCTGGAAAATGGAAAATCACTTTTGCAAACGCTCTTGTAGATGCTGTAACAAGCAAGGTTGATGGAACACTTTATTGAACGCTTTACAATACCTGGATAAATGCTTGTCTGTGACTGTAGTAACAGTATGCCTCGGCACTTTAGACAATGTTTTACCCCTGGATGCAGCACAGACCATTTGGACAACAGCACCTGGTATAGTCATCCCAGTCATGGGCGTGTGATTTAGAGCAGGCCATCAAGGGTCTTCAGAGCAGTCCTGATAAATCCCTCCAACATCAGACAGTTTGTAAAGTCTGCTGTGGTTCAAACACTAACCAAAATGTCTTTGACCAACATTTTATTTTTACAACGACAACAAACTTTATTAGAATTTTTGTGTGTGTGAATGCTGACCACCATCTCAGTGGATAAACAAGCTGGTGTTTGTTCAGCCAAAACATCCTGAAGCCTTTATGAGGCATGTGGTGTGTATTGGTACTGTATGTATGTTTGTGTGCATGTGTATGTGTGTGTGTGTGTGTATGCATGTGTGCACGCATGTTTTTCTGGTGTCTTCAGCTGGGTCCAGAGGGACTTTCCTAAAGAAAAGAAAGGACAAGGTGGAGACCTCCCTAAAGGAGTCAAAGTTTGCGTCCTTGGGGAGGAGGTGAGAGGTGATGTCAGGGAGAGGGCATATGTGAAAGACGCTGCATAAACACAGGCGGTGACGGCTGGCTGTCATAACCAGACAGCTAATCTTTTAGGCAGGCATGTGCTATACAGGCCAGACACAGCTGATAGTGGAGAGTGCCGATGGACAGGAGTGTTCTGAATGAAGTGGTTTGTGTGCTTCATGATAGAGTTGTGAGGATGGACAGATGGGCGTGCTGGATGATAAACTGTACACCACCTTAGACAAGAACCGTTCCATCTCATGCCAGAAACAACCTGACAATGGTGGTTGATATGCGCTACATCGCATGTAAGGAACCACAGTTATCCTCTGTTTTACAGATTAATTACAAGCGGTTATTTGGCATAGCATCTGAGGCAGGAAAATGTGAAAATCTGTGGTTAACTCCACTGGTTACATAGAGGAAAATGTTTGACTTGATGTACTGTAGAGGTGCTCTCATTCGATCTTTATTGTTTCTGGGCACAAAAGCAAAAGATAAATGTAATCAGCTGTGAAATATTAACCCAATGTTCTGTGAGTGAGTGTGTGTGTACATGTGTACATGCCAGTGTGTGTGTGTGTGTGTGTGTGTGTGTGTGTGCAGTAATTCACATTCAAAGTCAGTACGTGTATAAATGGACTTGGCTGGAAGCTATATGTATATTGTTTCAATTGTGTGGGGAAGTTTTTAATCCAAACCAGGATCACACAGATTCCCTCTCTCTCTCTCTCTCTCTCTCTCTCTCTCTCTCTCTCTCTCTTTCTCTCTCTCTCTCACACACACACACTCTCTCTCTCGCGCTCTATATCTCCTTTATACACACACAAACAAATACAGAAACACCAATGTCAACTTTAACAGCATCACAATGTTTTGAGGAGGGGCCATTTTCTCATCCCAGAATAATGAATTGCCTTTCATTGACCAATCGGATGACTCCAACTGCTGTCGTACAATACACTGGCGGAGGACAGCTGGATCAGTTGCAGTAAATGAAGCAAGCAGTGACGTTCTTCACGCAGCAAAGAGGTGAAAGGCTCCCAATGTTTAATATCAGCCCTATTGCTCAATAGACTCTGTAGGGGGTGTCAAATAAAAGCCAGGGGGTGGTGTGAGGCTTGGGGTAAATGTGGGGGGCAATAGAGGCCCCGTGTTACTGAGAGTTGAAACTAATAGCAAACTTTTATTTTTCTCCAGTGTCTTTGAACTAAGCCACTACAGTATATCTCCTTTTTTTCATTAATCCCACTCCCAGTATACATATAAGATGCAGTATATGTATACTGGGATAGTATATGTTAAACCGTGGTTTTATTAGACTGACCAAAATTAGACTGTGAGATGTCTAATTTGTGTGAGCTATAAAATACATTTGACTATGTAAGTTGAGCCTCACTGTTCCTGTACGCGCACACACACACACACACAAATTGCTTTTCACAGACACGCACACCTGCAATAGTGAACGCCGGGACCCAGGTCATAGCATTAGTGTAACTGTATCCTGTCACAGAACTGTTTTCTGTGTGCTATACTGCACGAGACCAATGTGAAACAAATGTTCAACTAAGCTGAATAAGTACCCTATACGAGCAACGGGGCAGCATTGCGAAATTGGGAACACGTTTAGCCCTTTAGTGATGATGTATGGCGGCAGGGTGGCAGGGTTTTAGATCGTTCTGAAGATGAGGGGGTTCTGGTGATACAGGAGGAGGACGTGGAGGAGGTGACGGTGTAAAAGCAGGCCGCAGGCGTCCAAGGGAGTTGAGCGAGGAGATGGAAAGCAAAGGCCCCTTGGTGTTGTGGGACAGATGCCTTGTTGACGTATATAGGTACAGCACAGAGTCGTTGCCGTGGTTACGTGGCTCAGAGTGGCCCAGCGGGTGCCCTTTGGACCAGCGAGGCATGTTGGAGAAAGGCTCTGTGCGGAACATGTGGTGGCAATCTTCCCCGTATGTTTGGATGCTGTGAGGGAGAAAAGGAGGAGAACAGAGAGTTAACAGATTGGGGGGGGGGAATAGATGGAGGGGGTATAAGATTGGAGTCTGTTTCCAATCCATTGGAGTTACTGGAGTTGGTTTAACTCAAAGTAGAAGTTTGAGATGTGCTCTCGAAAAGGCTTTTTACAGGAAAACTCAGCCAATGTTCTAGCTGCATGATGAATATTGTCTGGCAGAGAAGATGGACGAATCACGCTGCACACATCTCCGATGTGAATTGGAAACAAGAACATGCATGCAAGTGGATGCACGTTTCCCAAAGCTCCGGGCCCGATAAGCTAACACAGTTGTAAAGTTTTCAGTCCCCTTTTCCCAGGGACATTAAACAGGATCCTGTCCAACAGACCCGCCCATGGCTCCCTGGCTCGCAGCATAGCAGTCATCAAGCTGTCACACTGCAGAACATGTAGTATTAACTCACATTAACTGGGTGATGTAATGTACAACAAATGAACCTCAAAACCAACCACTTATTGGGGCTGCAATGTAAGTATGCAGACTATTTAAATATGGTGCCATTCATCATGCACATATTATGTTCTATTCTATGTAATGTTATTTCCGCCATGAGAGTAAAGTTGAAGAGAATAAAACTTAGATCTGCTCTTTGACTTGCAGCAAAGAAAGTATAAGAAGATATTCTAAATTGCCGTAAAGCCCAGGAGACAATAACATTGTGGAATACGCTGATGCACTACTGTGTATTGTGTTTATAAATGTCCTAACAGGGTTTTGCATTTTGCACAGCAACTTTATCACAATGCACTGTATTCAATAAAACGATGACAAAACATATTTTAAGAGCCTCATCCTTTTTCCTGAGGTTACAAAAACACAAAGAAGAATCCTGTTCTGAGTTCTGTCTGCATCAATGTTTTCTTCGAGCCGCGACAACAAGCAGATCAAAGCCCAGCGCTCCTGGGAAGGAGGTCTGCTGCTGCTATGTTGTTTCGTGGTGGGTTTGATGTTGAGGATTCAACAGGCAGGTACGAAGTTGAAAGGTCAGACTGGGAAGAAAGACAAGTATGTCTGTGTGTGTGTGTGAGAGAGATAGAGAGAGAGAGAAAGGGAAAGACAGCGACTATATAGAATAGAGAGGGAGATAGATATTTTACATAACAGACTGAGTTTGGAAGGAGTTATCGCATTCACTTACTCTAAGAGAACACTGTTTGCTTTTCAAATAATGCCATTTGAAGTGCCAGCGCTATGCTAATATGTAAATGCAGCTTGCTTCAGCGGCAGAGTGCTCTGTATAACTTTGCATCACACTTTTTGGCTTTCTGTGAGACCAGAATCAACAAGCTTCCCTGTCCAGATTAAGACTAAACCTGCTAGGCTTTCCTCTGTGGAGATGCTCATGTAGTTTAGATCCATACCTAACACCTTCATTTAATTGATAATCCCTAGGTTAGTTATTAGGGGGTACTAAAACCTTATTTAATTTCACACACACACACACACAAACGCACACGCACATGCACACGCACACACACACACTCACACACACACACGGTAGTCTCTATTTTTGTCACTGTATGTTGCTTAGGAGATCAAATTTCAATTATTGATTGACATTAATGAAAGGTAAATAAGAGAACAGTCGATTGTAATACGTTTTTATTCTGCAAACTTCCCTTTTAAATTTGAAAGTAGTCCTAAAAATAATAATCAATTATTTTTTAAATACCTGTAATCTGATTCCACTAATTTAGCTAGTAACTGTAATGGATTAGTTTGGGTTTTTTTTGTATTTGTAATCAGTTACTTTCCAACTCTGTTTATGTGTACAGTATGTGCGTGTGTGTGTGTGTGTGTATGTGCATGCATGTGCAGAGTAAATGTATATACCTTTTTTGGTCAGTACTATTCTCTCCTGCCAAGACAAGATGACTTAAAGACATGACATAGGAATGATTGCAGCCAAATAATAAAATCACCTCCAGGCTCCACCAAAGGTCCACAGGGTGGATATGGAGAGAGAGTTAGGTGTAGGGGGGGCTATGCTGTGGAAAAGGTCCAATGTGTCCTTTTGAAGCCAACTAACACTCACGTTCCCCTTTTCTTCCCCTTGTTTCCCTCCCAACACACTCGTGGCCAGGCAAGCGGCCTCGTCCAGACACAGGACCTACGCTGGATGACCTAAGCTCATATGGCACAATATTTACAACTGCCCACACACACACTAACATGAGCTCCACACATACAGTATAGCCGGGCCACACACACACACACACAGTAATGTTATGCTAGCTGCAGCAGCAGGTGATTTCAAACACTTATGAGAATGCAAGAGTGCATTAAGTATTTTTTTTTCAGTGGAAAAAAAGGTTAAGTCATCACAGACTATATAAATCCACATAAAATATAACACTGCCCACATTGCCCAAATGAATGCCTTCATCATATCCTGTACTACAAAGTAAACACACGGGATAGGGATTGAGTGAGATGAGAAGCCAGTCTGTCATATCTACGCACATCAAATGAATTCATTAATTAATCAATTAATCAACAACGTTAGAAGGATCCTCATAGCTTCTTCATGTTAGACCCTAATAGCATGTTTTGGATCTCCAGCAGGGAGTCACACCATAGCTGGTTTAGCATTCTCTCTTTGGTTTGCTATACTTGTGTACAGTACCTGGCACCGTATGCGTGGAGCCACTTGGCAGCAATCATGGGGGTCTTGTTCATTACTATTTATATGCATGGCTTCGGGATCAAAGCATTGCCAAGGTTACTGAGCCTGTGGGTAAAAGGTGTACAGGGTGTGGATGCCTGCCCTGGTTTGTACTGAAACTCTGCTGGCTCTCTTTACCGCTGTCAAAAGTAGAGAAGATGGGGAAGGTATCCAAACAGATATATACAAAGTATGTACAGGGTTTTAAATTCCCCTTATGAAAAGCAGGATAGTCATTCAGGAGGTTGTCATGCAGCCTTTATGGCCTGAGCTTGATTCCTTACATGGCTTGAGTTATCAGCATCCTTTTAGCATGACTTAGACGTCTTATAATAGGATACTGGCAGGCTACCTACTCCTAATTACGGTAAGATACTTTGGATGATTGGTTCTACTGAATGAACAAGGACAATATTCCCCCCATGATTAATCTGGTTCTGTTGCTGTCACAAAGTCAAAATGTCACAACTGGAAAGACAATGTTTGTCATTAAGAAAATTCCCTGAAGTCATCTCTGTCCCTTCCATGCCTGTCATGACCTTCAACACCATGATTCACACACACGCTGTAGCCATTACACCCAACACTCGCTGATGAAGAGGATAGGGGTGTGTGCTTGACGTGCTTACTGTAGGCATGCAGGAACCCAGGAATCTCCACAGTGACAGTAGATGTGTGGGTATGGATGACCTGCAATACAGTGTCTAAGCCAAATATGGCCCATGGAGGGGCTAAGATGAGAACAGGAATGTGGGGGTGACTTAGCGGACTGAAATGCCGTCCTGGATGTGCTAGCCTGAGCACTGCCAACATGGCCTCTCGGCAACAGCTGAACTCGCTTTGCTTGTATGCGTGAGTGAGTATGTGTGTATGTGTGTGTGCGTGTGTGTGTTTGAGCTTGTGCACGCACCTGTCAGTGACTGCATAGCACGAGTGGAACGCTGAGCTGTGAGTCAGGGAGGCGTCTGTTGTATCACTGGCTAAACATTAGAGAAGGAAGCACTTGATGGGGAACATTGCATCCTCATGTAACACTAGTACCTTTACAGTGTGTCTTTAAGAGCTGATCCTGTTCATCACATGACAAGCTATGAGACCTCACAGAGAGCTCAAACGTCCTATTCAAATACAGCAGTGAAGTCACGTATGGTTTGTTAACCACAAACAAGTCCAGGAAGGGTAATGCTGTGTCTTGTGTTTACTATTTTAAATCAGCAATCCTGAAAATATGGGTCGGGACACAAAAATTATAATAATTGAATTAAAATTTGCATACATTTTTAATAGTAATATTTATATTTCTATATATAGTATGTTAATCTCAAATAAATAGGCAGCACATATTGACTAAAAAATAACTATTGGTGTATTTTCTTATTTAAACATTAGTTGCATTCTGGTAATATAATTTGAGAATGTTTATTTTGAATATATTTGGTGTGCCATATTGCACCTTTCCGCACTCTATTTTAATACAGAAAAATTGTGAATTTCAATCTTGTTAGAGCAAAAAAAGTAAAAAAAAGCATGATCAGATATAACATATTTATTGTGACTCTCATGTTCACTGAACAGGTGGACATGGAAATATGTCCATGTCTGTCATTTCAGGATCCAGACTGAGGTGGTCAAGGAATAGTGGTTTATTGTTTAATGTTCCTCTTTCAACATGTCTATTACAGAGTATATATTATTGCAGCAACAGTACAGTATACAATCACATACACAAAGCATGATAAATACTATTAACATGTGTGTGCTGTTCTGTTTCTCTTGCGTGACTGATCTGTATATTGGAGAGATCCATATTCACTAAGATGCAAGAATGCCTATATACAGTAAGCCTGCATGTTAGGACTTTTCCAAATGCAACCACCCACACGTACATGTTTACTGGAAAAGTGAAAATCTGTTTTTATAGTTTCTTTTAAGACTTATAATCATGCTGAAAGTTAGTTTCAATTTCACAATGACACTGCTATGTAAACAAAGTTATAGTCGATTTTGGAGCAACAACGCTGTGTTGGTTAAGGAACTCCATCATTGCTGACAGACCTTAAAATGCTTGGCAACAAGTGAACGCACAATTAAGCAACAAGTATGCTGGAATTTTTCATTGGCGTCTTAAAACTTCCTAAGTGAGGTTTTGAGTTTGGTTAGTCTATTTTCCAGTCAGTCACACTATAAAAATAAACCCTTGTACTATATTTGCTTATAAAAAACACAGCATATTTTTAACAAATCTTAGCAGGGTTAGACTAAATGCTTCCTTACTGTATGTACAGTTGAATGCACTTCATGGAGCTCAGTTTACTATCAGTCTTATAAAGCCTCATTACAGTATGACTCTACTGCAAGTTAAGTTTAAGTTTCATGTCCAGCAATGTCCAACATTGGCTATAACCATGTAGTTTATCTAATCAATGTACTGTTAGTACTAAATTAAGTTAGCAACACACTACCTTGCTAAAAAAATCCAGCATTGCTGGTCACCAGCATAAGGTATGTTTTGCATGCTGGAACCAGCATGGAATGCTGGTTTGCTGGTACCCATCCCATGCTGTTTGCTGGTGTACCAGTACCCCATGCTGGTGTGCTGGTGTGCTGGTATACCAGCCTGGACCAGCTATACACTAGCACTAACCAGTATGAACCAGCCTGGACCAGCTATACACTAGCACTAACCAGTATGAACCAGCCTGGACCAGCACTACACTAGCACTAACCAGTATGAACCAGCCTGGACCATCACTACACCAGCACTAACCAGTATGAACCAGCCTGGACCAGCCTGGACCAGCACTACACTAGCACTAACCAGTATAAACCAGCCTGGACCAGCACTACACTAGCACTAACCAGTATGAACCAGCCTGGACCATCACTACACCAGCACAAACCAGTATGAACCAGCCTGGACCATCACTACACTAGCACTAACCAGTATGAACCAGCCTGGACCATCACTACACTAGCACTAACCAGTATGAACCAGCCTGGACCAGCACTACACTAGCACTACAGCCTTGAGCCTTCCCATCAAAAGCTGCCAACATGTCACCCACTTTTAACTCAGATGTCCGTCACTCCTAAGGCGTGGTATTAATGGTTGGTTTACACAGTAATCAATCATGTCTGAAAAGGGCAGGGCTAACCATCTACTTTGAATTAGCACATTGACAGCTGACTTCAGCTTCTATGGGTCTCTCTGGGAAGGGAACGCTGACCTGGCAGGAGAAAAGCATGCAAGGCTTCCTGATGTGATGACAAGGCGATACCACACACACACACACACACACACACACACACAGAGAAACACACACAGACACACAGAAATACACAAATACACACCCAATTATCTTTGGTGTCTAGGAAGGAAAATAGTTTAACTGTGACAGATTTCAGACAAAACAAGGAAACAGAGTTCCATGAAATATTTATGCAGGAATACATCAGGATGTCCTAACAGGTCTGGAATACTTTATTTTCCCAATACTTCCACTATCCAGCTGGAGTGCTGTAGAGGACCTTTGTGCAGAAATGTAGCAGAAAGTTGGGCTGGGCCACCTCAGCTGTATAGCATTACTCATGCTTGTCCAGAAGCTAATGGTTTAAGTGGCGTTCACTTCACATGGTATCTCTCCTATTTAAACTGTGAACAGAGAGAATAAAGTAGAGTGAGAGCCGGAAATGTATGATCACTTACGCGTTTTACTTTTGTAGGTGGGATGGGACTGATCCCTCTTTATGCAGACAAGAACTACCCCATCCATGCATGTCAAGGAATAGGTCCACGGATTTCACCAAATCATGATTTCTGTCTGGGGCCGGATATTACATTAATTCACAATCAGACTACCGTGATCAATATAAAATGGTTTTTTTTTCTGCAGTGAACTGTTACTGGTAAAATTGACTGGTTACATTTACCTATCTGTTTTGTACACCATACACATAGATAAAACATAATGGTCGCAATGTGAAAATGCAATATATATTTGATTCGCTTCAAGGGCGATTTTTTAAACTTTCGCCTGGCGATGAAATTGGTTTAACCAATCACAACGAACTATTGATTTCACATGACAATAGTGGAGCAGTTTACATTATGTTTACATTCCACTCAGATGGTAAAACCTTTGATGAACCCAATAAGTCCACAGAATTAAGACAACGCATAGGAAAGTATCTCTGCAAACATCAACATTATTACAGTAAGTAAATATACATTTTACAGTTGTTTTTTTATAGCAAGATTGCATTGGCTGGCATTGCTACTTTCCCTCATACGAACATGGATCGGATGTTTATAAGAACTACCGTACGATCCATAGAATTCGAACTGCGTCGCTTTAGTCCTGAAATAGGCTACAGCAGCCTGACGATTCTGCTAACCCAGGCCAACACAAGTGTCAGTCACATTTTCCTGCAGCGTCCCTGTACAGTAACGTAGGATGTTAATTACAGGGGCTCCTCCGGGATAGCTGATTAGAGATGGAGATTTCCACGTTGATATCCTGCCTGCTTTATTTTGTATCACTCAAACACGATAACATGGGCACTACGCTGACCTGTATAAACTACACAACGAAAACATTCTCCAAATCGCCACAGAGCCTCGTCCTCTGTCTTCCGGGTTAGTGCATCAGCAGGCTTCCTAAAGGCTTCCTAAAGGCACCCGGCAGCACACCAATCCTTCATGTTCGATGTAAATAGGTTGACACGAAAATATTGCCATGGTAGCGATATATATAATATCTCAGATTTTTCGCTAACTGTTTCACCTTTGCTCCCATAGAGATTAATTACGTTGCTTTATATTTATGAAATATTTGCTGTAAACAATACGTTTTTAATGGGAGTGTTTGTTTTGCGAAACCTGCCACAATCTTTCAACACTGAACACGTTATTATTGTTGTCAGCCATTCCACTCCTGTCAGTTTATTTCCAGACAGACTCATGCAAACAGGAAAAAGTTCAACTTGACGCATTCTAGAATTCCCATGCCATGGCATTGTGACCTCTCACCTTTGCCCACAATGCCCTTTCACCTGCATGAGACCTTCAGGAATTGTGAAGGGTTACATAGCCAAAATCCAGTGTGTGTGTGTGTGTGTGTGTGTGTGTGTGTGGCTGGCCAGTGACTCACAGGAATGGGTTAAAAAGTTGACACATCTTCCTCAAAGCCTAAAAGGGGCAAATCTATCAGTGACAGACTTTGTAGTGTTCAGTAGGCTGTCATCCTCACTTACATTCACCATAAACAACCAAAAACATAGAGACAGCACACACACACACACACACACAAGTGCACGCAAGGACAGTCAACACTAACAGAAGAAAGGCGTTGTGTTGAGGCAAACAAATCCCATCTGTCTTAACTATGAAGATAATAATTGCATACCATGTGAGAAATGTGATGTAGAACTTAAGGAACAAACATATAAACTTGTGTGTATACGTATTCGTTTGTATAAAATAGTCACACACACACACACACGTCACACGTGAGCTGAATGTGAAGTGACTGAACAAAACAAAACTCATGAGATCTTGTAGGAATGTTGAAATGCACACAATTATGTTCTGAATGTGAAGTTCACAACAAATGTTGCAAATGTGTTATTGACATTTACAACGACAGCTGCCTGTTATAGAGTACAGTAACTATTCCCCGGCACGCGCTAAATGCAGGATGCCACAGAATTGGATCTGGTCCATATCCACTTTACTGTAAGAAAGAGGTCAATGAAGTCTCTCTAATTGAAAGCACCTTTTGTATCCGCTCACAAAGGCTTCTTCTGTCTTTGAAGGCTGCTATCTGTGCTCTCATCCCTGATCCTCCCTTCTCTTTCTCTGACATGCCATATCACCGGGGGTCAGCGTCTAATGGCTCAATAATGTGTGGATTGTGGTTGTGGGGATGGTGGCTTCTGGGAGGCTTCAGGAGGGGCCCCAACACAGAAGCTCTTGCGCTAATGAGTATAGGCACAAACAGTACCTCACCATCAAAGAATATTAACAGGCCGTAATCATACGGTTGTATTTGGCGGTTCTGTTCTGGATGCTGGCATGTGAGGCTAGAGCAGGGAGGGCAACACAAACCCCTCGCATAGGAGTAACAGCACAACCGACAGCAACACATTGCACAGCTAGTCAGCTACACTGTGATATAATATAAGTAATTTTTCGGGTTTCAGTGGTCAGTCAGGTGAAAAAAGCACACACACGCACATGCACATGCACACGCACACGCACGTTACATCTAGTTCCATTGAAAATAGTTTGCCCAGCGATAACCCAGAAGCAGAGCGAGGTGTGGAGGGGGAATAAGCACAGAAAGGTTGGGATGACCACTCTGGGAATAGTCATGACACCACTGTAGGCCTTCACGTGACACTTCTCCTTTTAACCAGACCCTGCTTGACTTACCACTCGGAACATTTTGAGCAACTTTGCCGTCTCCCGCATGCCGTAACTAATGATTTTAAATCACATTTACCTAAGTATGTCTAAGTGCTCCTCTGTGACTTGGAAAGGACAGGAGTTATGACTGTATCTTGTTTCTTTTCCAGCACATTAGGCGTCCTGTGCTCAGAAGAAAGCTAGCTTTATTATCTAAATGGTTAGGGATGACTGTAATACGTAGGCTCCTTGACTTAATAGTGTCTTTGTGTGTCTTTGCGTGTGTGAGTGTGTGTGGGAGTTCTTGAATGTTCTTTCTAGATTTCCCTTCTATTCTCCTAATATAATGCAATGTTTTTAGCATCCAATGTTTAAGGTCACTCATATACTGTTACTGTACAAAAACGTGTATGAAAATAGTTTGCTTGTACAGTATTTACAGACACAAACGTTTATGAATGTCGTAGTGGTGAGGTGGGACCCAAATACACAACATTCAAACAAAAGTCGGAATGGACAATGCTATAAAAGGTATAGTTAGCAATTGTAAGCTTATACACTTCAAAATCACCAAATATCTCCTCGAAGGCCGCTATCTTACCGTTCTCTGTGCATGCTGGTGATCTGGTACTTCTACATAGCCCTGGCTCTGTAAATAGGAACATAGTCAAAGTGGCGAATACCGCTCACAACAACAATGCCCTAAAGGATTTGCAATGCATTTACAATGTGTGGCAGAGCTTCTGAAAGAGCACCCAATGGTATTGAAGGGAGAGGTATTTCTGTTTTGATTCGAGTTTGAAGTAAGCAATCGTTCTCAACAATAACTAACCCTAAGCAGGAACACATGAACAAGCAGGAATAACCAACAAGGGACAGGAGAAACAATGGTTTAAGACAGGACAGGAAAGACAATTGGACAACGAGGGACAAGTGATAGGCCTACTAGACATGATTAACACAGGTTGAGCTAATAAGACAAACAATTGTGAAACAATGAACAGAAACAGAAAGGATAACACTGGAATAAGGAAAACATGGACTGCATGGGTAAATATGGAACTTATAAAACACGAAATACCAGGATAAAACTGACTATAACAAGATTAACACATGAGGGACATTAGATACAACATCGGACTGTTACAGATGCTCATTTACATAGTATATTGGCAAGGCTCTGCGTGTTACAATATGTACTGTATCACATACATCTCAGCATCATTTAAAGTTATTACATTGTTACAATCAGTAGGCCTACAGCAATCAGTACAGCACTTTACTGTTATCAACTGAGATAAATATAAAAATCCAACAACCCATAGAATACTGTCATATAATATGCGCCAATGTGGAACCACGAGGGAGCAAGAATGTTTTCAAAGGTGTTAGAAGGGGCACTCAGGTCACTTTCATTAGCTTTCTGTTTTTTTCTGGTTAATCTGCCATTATTGATTTCAGTGTTTGTGTTTTAAATTCAAACCTGACAGTTGTTCCCTCATTCAGTCCACATTACGATGAGATTCCACCAACACACTAATACTGGAACATTCCAGCTGAAAATATGGTTGTTCTGAGCATCTGAATATTCTAAAAGTTAAAATGCAGAAGAAATATACTGTAGAAGAGTTTTTTTCCTAGTCTAGTCTATAAAAAATGTTTTCTATCGCTAACAATTTATCTATACTGAAGATTTACCATGTACCATCTATACTGAAGATACCTTTTCACAACACAGGAACACACCTACCTCACACAATTAGAATACAATATTTTCTTGTCAAAACACATCTTGTTAATGAAATATTATGTCTACATTTCAAAATGCAAAATAATATGAATTACATACACTTACTCTCTCATAACACTGCCAACCTGACTCAAAATCACATAATTCTTTCAAAACAGTAGCACATTTTCTTTCATAGAAGAACATACCTGTATCAGTCAATCATAGCACAACAACTCTCTAAATAGACTATGTTAAATATAGTATATAT
>JAODUK010016163.1:0-27164 GCA_027564635.1 Typhlichthys eigenmanni | reverse complement strand
GTTGGAGCAGGGAGACATCTAAAACATGCAGGGCTGCGGCTCTCTAGGACCAGGGTTGCCTACCCCTGGCCTAAATAGTGTCTTGTCAAGTTTAGAAAGTGCTTGCCTTTTTGAGTAATAGGATAGCTCTGTTACAATTGACTCCGGTTTATGAGTTGGATTTATGCCTATTGTCCATCCATACAAGTATCCATTAAAGCTGTCATCTGACCATGGGACAAGGTCTACATAACATTATGATGCAGAGCCATGTTAAATGAAATTACCCCATTTAGCCCATACCTACCTACCACATTGTTTGTGAGTTCAACTAGCATGACACAAGCTGTGCGTTTTATGTCTGCTAGATCTAGTGAAATAAGTGCTTTAATTTCATATATTTTCAACAAGCATATGAGACTATATAACTTCTGCTGGAAGGATTCTCTTCCCAGCCTGATCTGTTCTAATGAAATATTCAGACCTGCTAGCCAACAACAGGTGGCAATTAATTGACAATTGTATCATGACGCACAAGTGCAGGACATGAAACGAGCACACCTTTTACATTCGTTTTTATTTGTATTTTATTTTAAGCTTTCAGCAGTGCTAGGAAACCACAAATCTAATGGCCACCAGCAACCTTAACTTAGTTTAAGAAGTAGCTTAAGGACGTTATAATGCTAACATTCAGGCCCATTACAATACATTAGGCCCATAATAAATGCAACAGAAGCCAATTCAGCCTGACAAAAATGATAACTCAACTACTTAAGCTATAGATTGTAAAACAAAGTTTGTCTGACTGGCAGACATTTTTCCTTATTGCAATAGCATGATGAAGCTTTCCCTTCAATCTATAGAGGACATAACTGTAGGCCTACAGTATATATTCGTTTGATAATAAATAGGCAATGTAACAGAACATTCTAATAAACTCACAGCAGGCTATATAAAAACCACACATCTAACAGTTTTGCAGTTAAGCTTAGATTCATCTTATTTCACATCGGACAGCTGTTTAAAAGTTTGACTCCCCCCTCCCCCCGGTTCTGTTTCAGCCGTGTACTGCTGCCCATATCAGTGGAAGAGGTAAGGAACCTAATATTTTAATTTGTTAACCTCCCAGTTAATGATTGTTCCCATTTTGTACTGGTTATCAAACCTACCATGTCAGAGTGATCTGCTTATTATGTCCCTCCACTTTAGTTTTAAGTGACTTTTACGTTATTCACTGTAATTTGTGAATATCTGAGACTATAGTAATTTGTAATCCCTACTGATAAAACATTACAAGTAGAAGGGTTGAAATGAGAGTGAGAAAACACTTTTCCAAAATGCATTTGTGACACTTTTTTTTTTTTTTCTTTATCAAATTGGGAACTGTATGTGTGCCTCTGCTTTGTTCAATTTGTTCATCCTGGGGAAGTCTTTCATTGAATGTCAGCACTATTCAGAAGATGTGATGATATGTTTACCATTCTAATCTAAAAATGTTCTTCTCAAATGATTTGCTTTCTAGCAACTGATTTCACTTAAACAAAGCATTGTTATCATGAGGCAATATTAATAATGCATTGCATTTTGACATGTAATCTGGGGTTTTCTCTACAAATGGCTTAACCCCTTTATCGCTCTCAATGAGAAGGGAATTATAAATAATGTTAACTTGATTGAGTAACCATGACGTCTCCTAATATGAGGGTTTTGGATAACCATTTGTCCATCTGGACTGGCCATTCATTCTGTTTGGATGATAAAACTGAGACATGGTTTGTTTTTGCTTCTCCACCAAACACCGTTCCATTTAAGGCTGGTTTGTATGGAGCTTGTATATGCCTGACATTTGTCAGATGGGCTGAAAGAAAGGGGAGACACCGGTTGTACGTGTAAAGTCACATTCTTACGCCCAGCGTTTGTCAAGCACTGTGTATTCACAGAGCTACAGTAGCAGAACATGTTCTGTTGACATGGCTTGTTTTGCTACGTGATGATTGACATATTCCAGACCCAATCACTTCTTCACATTTATTTTCCCAACCCTTTTGTCCTCTTGACCTCTACACATTGACCTTAGCTGACTCATGCGCAGGGTTGCAAACTCTCACATCTGGTGCGTGCCACATGCTTACAGTATGTCCTTTAAAAAAAGTGTCCCATGACTTAAATGCATCTCACTCCAGAAAATAGCTGTTTGGGTCAATCTTTGTCAATGTTACTAATTCCAACATTACATCAGCCTTGAAAGCTGGCAAGCCTGTACGTGTTTCTGTAAAATACAGTATGTACCATAGAGCCAGTGTTTGAAAGTGAGAACATGCAATGTTTGAATGGGAGTGCCAAGCTAAAGCATGTGACTCAACTGTGCTGCCTGGCTGTTTCTGGGCGGACGAGAGTGGGTTGCAGAGCGGGACATCTTTTCTAATGACTCAGGGTTTTAAATATGATGAGGTCAGTGTCTATGAGAAGTAGTAGGACATTAAATGAGATCACAACACAGGTTTCATGGGGTCATTGAAGTCTGTGTACTCACACATACCACATGGCAGTAGACCCAAGGACACTAATCTATACCTCTATTGTCTCTCCTCTTAACTGTCTGTTCTCTACAGTATCAGGTAGGCCAGCTTTACTCTGTGGCGGAGGCCAGTAAAAATGAGACAGGAGGAGGAGAAGGAGTAAAAGTGTTGATCAACGAACCCTATGAAGAGAATGGAGAGAAGGGACAGTACACACACAAGATCTACTACCTCCAACAGTAAGCAACACAGGTTGGCAGTAGCAAACACAGTGGCTGTGGGGTTCACTCTGCTTGCCACCCACCCATGCATATACGATGATGATGATGATGATGATGACAGTGCCTAGTGAACATCATGGTCAATTACAGAGTTTTGTGCTTAATTTTGTCCTTGTTTGTGTCTGTAAGTAGTGAGCTTTTGAGACACGTGGTGTGTGTACTGTTTAAACACAACTTAAAACAGTAAATTGGGTGTCTTTCTCTTTGCAGCAAAGTGCCAAAGATTATCCGTCTTTTGGCACCAAAAGGTGCTCTTGAAATTCACGAGAAGGCCTGGAATGCGTACCCTTACTGTCGGACTAGTGAGTCTCACACAAATGCACAGAATGTTGGGTGACACTGAATAATTTATTACTGAATGCATGATGGACCATTCTTAGGAGATGCCATATGGTCCCATTTTATATTGCAGTATATATGAGTATCGGACCATTTTAATCATTCTGCTTGTATCTCTCCTGGCCCATGCTGGTTTGCTACTCAACTATTTCTGCAGTTCTTACAGTAAGTCCTTTTTTAATTATTATTAGTTTTTTATTTGTTTACGTATGCGTCTAACTTTGATAGTCATTAAAACGTCTTCTCTATGGCACCATAATATGATGTTTCTTTGTTACGGTGTACTCTGGATCACTGTTTACTGTTTACCATAGTCAAAGATGAGATGGTAACAATGTCTCTTTGAGACCCAAGCGCATTTAAGAGAGAGGCAGTTTTTAGTTGAGCTGGTAATGGAAATGGTGACTTCTTTTTTTATGTATTCATTGTTACATATTATGGCAAAGTTTTGTTTGTTGTAATGCTGGAAATGCGTTAGGCCCGTGTTTTCCAGTAGCCTACATTCTTCAGTGAGATTAGCGAAAGCTTTGGGATTTTAAAACCATTATACCCTGAGCTTTTTAATAGTGTAGGTTCAGGAGGCAACATGGGGTAATGTACTACAGTAGTCATGAAACTTTCCTGTAAAATGCACCATGTTACAGAACAGTTAGGGAATATGCACCTTGCTCAAAGGTGCTTGAAGGTAGACCAACATTGTAAAGATCAAACACTTGGACATGTTTGTTTTCCCTTCAATGTGACTTACAAAATGTAAAGGTACTGTTTTGTCATATATTGGAAATGGCTTTTGATTATCTGTCTTTATCACACAAACACATCAAATGTCAATCACATTTTCCTGCAGTTAAATAAGGGTGTTAGAATTATAGGGGTGTGTTAAATGAGTACTAGGCAGAGCTGACGGTGGGATGTGAGGTTTTCTATGCTAAACTATTGTATTGGCTCTGTCTGTCTAGGTTCACTAATTATGTCTCATTCTTGCAGAACGAATACATGAAAGATAAATTCTTTATCAAGATTGAAACATGGCACAAGGCTGACATGGGTGAACAGGAAAATGTAAGTTTTCTTAGCGGAGTTGAACAAACTAGCCACTCCGACCAACTTGAAAGACAAGTGTATTGATAATGTATTGCGTAGAGGTTTACACAAACCATCACAAATGATCTGTATTGACTCTTTTTTTTCGTTCTGCAGGTTCATGCACTGGACCCGGACATATGGAAAAAGACTGACGTTGTTTACATCGATATTGCTGACAGAAGTGCAGTTGGAAAGGTGAGAGCCATGAGCATGTGGTCAGTTGTAAATGATATGCCAAATGAGTTACAGTCAGGTTGCTTGGTCAATGCATACAGTATGTGATGCGCTCCTTGTGCCCATGTCATAATAAACACATACTGTGATGATATATCCCTGAGGTCAAGGGACACCCCATTCATATCATCTTATTCTTGAGTTGTGGTTTAGTGACAGCGTATATGAAATGGGAGTTTCAAATTAGCCGCACACCCATGCAGTAGGCTCATTGTGTGCCCCCGTGTCCTTGAACAACCTTCACATGTACCCATTGTAAATGTGTAGGACTACAAGCCAGATGAGGACCCTGCTATCTTCACATCACAGAAGACTGGTAGAGGGCCTCTAGGACCTGATTGGAAGGTAAAGCCTCTCTCACTGTACACTGTTGATTGGGACAGATACATGAATGGTCCCAAACCTCATTGTCAACTTGTTGATGTTTGGCCATATGGTATTGCACTTCTCAAGTAGTCTGTCATTGAAATTAGAATGCACTATAATAACAAATTGTAGTCCTTAGCGCGCATATATATATACATACATACATGCATACAACACCAGTCAAAAGTTGGGACACACCTTCCCATTCAATGGTTTTTCTTTATTTGCATAATCTTCATTATTATTGAAGACATCAAAACTACACTACAAGGAACACGCATGCAATTATTTAGTTAACAAAAAAGTGTGAAATAAACCATATGTTTTATATTTTAGATTATTCAAAGTAGCCACTTTTTGCTTTGATGACAGCTTTGCACACTCTTGGCATTCTCTCACTCAGCTTCATGAGGTAGTCACCTGGAATGCTTTTCCAACAGTCCTGAAGGAGTTCAGAGGTGCGGAGCACTTGTTGGCTGCTTTGCCTTCACTCTGTGGTCCATCTCATCCCAAACCATCTCAATTGGGTTTAGATCGGGTGATTGTGGAGGCCAGATCATTTGACGCAGTACCCCATCACTTTCCTTCTTTGTCAAATAGCCCCACACAAATGATGGTCCCACTAAGCTCAGTCCAGATAGAATGGCATGTCGCTGCAAGATTCTGTGGTAGCCATGCTGGTTAAGTGTGTCTTGAATATTGAATAAATCCCCAACAGTGTCACCAGCAGAGCAACCCCACACCATCACTCCTCCCCTTCCATGCTTCACGGTGGGAACCACACGTGAACAAACTATCCACTCACCTTTCCTGCATCTCACAAAGACATGGCGGGGGGAACCAAACCTCTCAAATTTGATCATAGATTTCCACTGATCTAATGGTCAGTCCATGTGTTTCTTAGTCCAAGAAAGTCTCTTCTTCTGGTTTTTCAGTGGTGGCTTCTTTGCAGCAATTCGACAATAAAGGCCTGATTCACAGAGTCTCTGTTGATGTTGAGATCTGTCTATCTGAACTCTGAAGCATTCACGTGGGCTCTAATGGTGTAGAGTGGTAACTGGTGCAGCAGAGTCTCTTGGTCTTCCTTTCCTGGGGTGGTCCTTGGTGCATTTACGACTGCACTTGACGATACCTTCAAAGTTCTGGAAATTTTCCGGATTGACTGACCTTTATGTCTTAAAGTCATGATGGTGTGTCGTTTCTCTTTACTTAGTTGAGTGCTTCTTGCCATAATATTGATTAGAACAGGGCTGTTCACTTTATAGGACTCTCTCACAACACAACACAACTGAAGGTGTCAAACACATTAAGAAGGCGAGCAGTTACACTGAATAACACTTGATAAGAAACATCTGGTAATTGAAAACCATTCCAGGTGACTACCTCACAAAGCTGATTGAGAGAATGCCAAGAGTGTGCAAATACTTTTTAATATCAAGTAGTGTGTGTGCATATAATTCTGAATCAATTCAACGTGGTTTTGCTTTCTTCCATGCACCTCACTTCTAGGAAAACCTTGTCTTTTGTGTTTACAGAAGGAATTTGCTAGCAACACAAGCTGTCCGCACATGTGTGCATATAAGCTAGTCACCTGTGATTTCCAATGGTTTGGACTGCAGAGCAAAGTGGAGAATCTCATTCAAAGGGTAGGGTGTCACCTGTCTTGTTATCACCTGTTTTGTTACTGTACATTATTTCACACTTGACGGCATTTAGGTCAAGTGACAAGGACCAATAATTGCAAAATATTTCCCTATTGATTTGCTTTTTGCTGCATCATTGTAATTTCTGTTAAATCATCTGATACATTGTGAAATGTACCATTCATGTATTTCTCCTGTATCTCTTCTCCCTTGCCTGCTACAGGAGGAGAAGCGATTGTTTACCAACTTCCACAGGCAGCTGTTCTGCTGGATCGACAAGTGGATTGAGCTGTCAATGGACGACATACGACGTATGGAGGAAGAGACTCGGAAGGAGCTGGATGAGGTAGAGGAGCTCAATATACATAATCATATCTGTCTATCTTGGCACCTACAGTAGCGGTTGCATTCATCCAGATACTGTAAGGACCTATATAACTTTCTTACAGATAAGGGCTAAGGGTACTGTCAAAGGCACCGTGTCTGAAGAATGAGCTGCTGTTTACACTGTGAGTGTTTGCACTGGCATTATCTGATTAAGTTGGTGCACTACTTCAATGGCTGTAATGCATGATGATGTGATGCAGAGGCCTGAATCCAAAGACAAGTTTCCCAAATAATGTATACAGTTGGTACAAATTCTAGCAATATTCAGTTATAATATACAGTGAGACTGAGACTAGTACTGTCAACATATGGAACACACACACACATGCCCATAGTGTAAGGGCGGGGGGTGTAGAGAGGAATCCCTTCCAGCGGTCAGTACTTAAGTGTGAGACTCATGCTCTCAATGTTTCAACCATTTTGTACAGCAATTCTGGACGAACATCAAGGATTCTGCTAAATATAGTCAAGTAAAAACTGTGCAAGCCTAGTTCAGCCAGCTGCTGGCACGAGGCAACACCATAGGCCAGTGGATCATTTTTAGCATGCAAGATTCCTCTGTGAAACACCACAGAAGTTGTGATCCAACGCTATTGGTGCATTACTGCCACCTAATGTCTACATGGTGCATTATCACCATCTACTCTAGAATTTCAACAAGGTCAGTCAGTCAGCAGTATGCAACATTTTCTCGTATTTGGCCGGCCCTGTTACACGCAGTCCAGAAAAACAAGGCACAGCTTTCTATTTGTTTTTATTTATTTTTGTACTATTTTCCCCTTTTGCATCTTTTATAGATCTGATAACACAGGAGCTATTATATCCACCCCCACATCCCCACCACCGGACCTCAACCATCCTGATGACACGGGAGCTATTACATCCACCACCACCCCATCCCCGGACCCTCAGGCGTTACTAAAACACTATACTTTTCCCACTGCTGTCATGTTGCTTTTGAATGAATGCCTCGTTGTAGTGGTGTGTATCTTTTACAACTGCCTACAATTGGAAATTAATTCATGGCTGGTGTTCAGAGATATTGTCTTTGATCAATATCAGCTCATACAACGCACAGGCCTCATTAATTACAAATAATGAATGTCCTCTCTTTTTTTTTTTTTTTTTTTTTTTTGGTCAATAGGGTTTGATTTGTATTGTTTTTTTTTTCCAATGGACTCGTTGTATGTTTACATGATGGACCAGTTCACAGTAGATTTGATAGCAGTATTGTCTGTAACTACACATTTCTACCAATTCTTTGGTAACTGTATTTAGTTTCAACAAAGGATGTCACAATGTTATCAAAATTATTTGCTTGAATTATTTAGTCATGAGGAGAGGTCTAAACTCTGAAGATTTTGATTTACATAAAACTTGTGATATTGGGTCTACCGTGCTGTTAGCCAGTTCACACAAATATGATAACTATGCATTGTTATTAGCAATCATATTTTAAGATTTTGAGTGTTGTTTCTATGGACATGGTGAACATGAAGCAAGAACAATGAACACATAATTGCTTCTTTATTTATGCCCAATTGTGGTCCTTTCTCATTTTACATCTTTATTAAAAAAAGGGCCTAGTTTTGAAGAGGTTAAATGTTCAAATGTATTTTATTAGAATTTTACAACTACTGTGTAATAATTCTCTATAACGTAGTGTGATAAAAAAAAATCCTTAGCTGTCTCTTGTAGTTTACTGTGTGGGGTTGTACTCTTGATTTGGCTCTTGAAACTTTCATCAGATGAATGTAACTAATATCACCAATTTGTTTAGGGGCTTAAACAGATTAAATATATTACATTAATATTTAGGCAAAGTAAAGAATTTAATATTTGATACTTGTTAATGATTTTGATGAACCTCAAATGAGCATAGTCATTAAATTTAAGGTCCCTCTTATCAAGTAGGGTGAGGGAAGGTTTAGTGATTCAGACTAATATTCATGAATATTAATATATTGGGAGACCTGTTCATATAGGCCTGGCCTACGCAACTTTTACAGCTACAATATATAAGTAAAAGTGAAAGTACAATAGCGTTAGGTTATAAAAAAGGTTAAAAAACATTTAACATTAAATAGCCTAGGGGGCGCTGTTTGCTTGCTTTCTAGAGTTCAGGAAGTGACGAATTAAAAATAAACCCTCCGGCTAGCAGCTCAGAACTAGTATAAAACAAAAGTAGTATAAGTTGCATTGCTGTAGTTTACATACCCATGCAAGAACACAGGGAATACCAACAAGGGGTCAAAAGGTAGAATAAGAAATGTTAGTTAAAATGCATTTTTAAACGATCAAACATGTTAGCAAATATACGTTTTTAATGTATTTACACTAGAACCGGTACCGTACAGTACTTAGGTATAACTCACAATAACGTGAGCATGGAAAGATGATGCTTGCTGAACGATTACCGTATCTTCCACATTTGTAGCTGAAGTGATCGCACTCTTGTGTTGTGTTCGTCGCGCAATAAGCAAACCCTGCTGATTGCAGACATAACACTGTCTACAACAGAAGCCAAATGTGTTTGTATTGCTTAGGTAATGAGATAATGGGGGAAATTGAGGGACAGTTTCACAGTCAGAAGACGGAGGTTCAGAATTTCAAGTGAGTAAAGCATTATTATCTTTGAGTATACTCCTTGTATTCTTCTGATCTTTAGTTGGTTAATGTACTGTTGGACATATTGCTACTTGATGTAGCCTAACAATTAAGAAATTCTGTTTGTTAGTGGATGCACCATTGCTAATGATCACAGCACTTTAAAGTAAATCTTCATATAATCCATTATTAAAGGTGATTTACGTTAGCTAACAGACTATCATACGGATTACGTAGAGGGCCTTCTGTCTTTTGAGGAAAGATGCAATCCAATGTTTAGTTTGTAATGCACATGCAACTGTTAATTAACTTTGGGTGTTTGACTATTTATAGTTATATGTTCCAAGATTGGAATAGAGCAATCAGTAAATAATATTTTTCATTACACAAGGGGATTTGAGTTATTTTTGTCACACAAATCAGACTTTACATGGCCTCTTTGGAATGGGGATTAAACTATTTTGTAACCACCCAGTCCCATTTAAACTCCCCAAATCCTTCTGCTGGATTTTAATTTCATCTCAGTAATTTATTTTCTATCAAATTAAGGCAATAGTTGTTGGTATGCTAGCTCTTGTCTACTAACTTGTGACAGCCAATCTGTCTGGATTGGCTGTATGTCACCTAACACATTGATTGTGCAGGTGTTATAGCTAGTAGTAACACAAAGCATTCAGAGTGCAACACCTCCAGGTCTCAGTCATTGTTACAATGCTTATTTGGCCCCTGCCATCCAAATAATATTCTGGTGTAAACCGATCCAAAATTCACATTGTGAATCGGGTCTGGACCGTATGTGATTGTTTATGGTATTTGCATTCTAATGGGTGTAGACCTCCGGGTTATTTTCTTAATCTACAGTTGCAGCTGCAGTAAAATCTACCACCATTTTTAAACCAATTCCTTGCTTAGCCACACCCACTGATCGCTGATTGGTCTGCCAGCCAGAGTGACTGTACGAACGCTAAAGCGATAAAGTGTTTTTCTGAATATAACCTCACCAGTTATAGTCAGGCAGTGCCAGGCTACCAAAATGGAGCTGTACGTTGCCCAAGCTCATAGTGTGTGTGCAACTGTAATAGCAAGAGTTTCTTGAATGCCTGATCAACCATTCAATATGGATGTTATTTACTGCAGCTGTTTCCTTCATTCTCAGGCTGCACGTGGTCACATGGAACGTAGCCACAGCGCAGCCACCCAGAGATGCATCCTCACTCCTCCAACTCAACTGTCCTGTGAGCCCAGACCTCTATGTGATTGGGTAGGTAGACATCCAATGAGGAGGGGAGTTTCACTCTGCCACGGTTAGTTAGGGTTTATTGTTCAGTGAGATTGTGTGTGTGTGTGTGTGTGTGTGTGTGTGTGTGTCAGTCTTCAGGAGGTGCACTCTGGCGTGATGAGGTTTGTGTTAGACATGGTGTTTGAGGACTCGTGGAGCCACATGTATATGTCCATCTTGGCACCGCGGGGATATATTAAGGTACACGCTACTATAGTTACTGTCTCGCTCACACACACTGCTTTATTATTTTTTTTACTCCTACTTGTTGACCTAATGTATTGAAATGAACTACAACCAATTTAATGTATGTCCTATGTGTATGAGTTTACTTTGATTATATGAGAAATAACTAAATAAAAATAGTGTTTAGTGGGATGACATGTTGCAAGTTGAATGTATGTGAATCTGTACCGCCTTAATGTGCTTTTTGTTCAGGTGTCATCTATTAGAATGCAGGGTCTGCTTCTGCTGGTCTTCTCCAAACTGGAGCATGTTCCGTTCATCAGAAACATCCAGGCAACATACACACGCACCGGCATTTTTGGTTACTGGGTGAGCGATGGAGACATGCTTGTTTGCACACGTGTGTTACACCTGATGTGTAAATGCTAGTGGAGCGTTTCTCAATCCTGAGGTGCGTTCAGAATTGGCAAACAGTGGCGAACGTTTGTGGTGAACATGCTTGCTTTTAACTTTAATTTTGAACGTTTTGTGTAAAATACATAAAATATTAATTTATACTGTCACCCTTCGTCTAGCGTCAATGTGTGTTTGCGGCAAACACAAAGCACGGAAAACTGTTTGAATATGTTCGCAAACGTTTGCAATGTTCACCAATTCTGAACGCACCTCTGGTCCTGGAGTACTACTTCCCTGCATGTTTTAGATGTCTGATTCAAACTGACTGAATCTCTGTGGAAGCTGATAATGATCCATTCATTTCAATCAGGTGTGCTGGAGCAGGGAGACACCTATGCAGGACAGGGGTGCTCCAGGACCAGGGTTGAGAAACTAGTGCTAGTGAAATGGGCTTATAAGAGGGTAATGAGTACGCACTGTGTGTGTGTGTGTGTTTTGTTCAGTAAATTGTATACTGTAGGCTTGGTACCTCCCCAATTCCCTGTTCATATAATGCATTGGCACAACATATCTTGTCATATAAGTTGAATAGACAATAGACTTCCAACCTCTCTCCGTCGCAGGGTAATAAAGGCGGCGTGTCCATCCGGCTGTCCCTATATGGTCACATGCTGTGTTTTCTCAACTGCCACCTAGCAGCGCATATGAAGTACGCCACAGAGCGCGTGGATGATTTCGAGCGCATTCTGGACATGCAGACCTTTGACTGTAGCAAAGCTCCCAGCATTCTGGACCACAGGTCAGGGGTGATTATTAGACTCCACAGTGAAGGTGCCAAGTCATGGACAAGTTGTATTTGACTCTTATTAGCTATAAAAAAAAATTAAACCATTATTATATACAGTTATTTTAGGTCTATAGGTTTATGGTCTGTATTATATTTTCAGAAATATGAATAGTTACACACTGTACGTCTCATTCTGATTCTGCTCATTTATTTTGTCTCTGACACAGAATGTACATTATATTCACATCTCCCAGTTAGAAAAGCTATATTCACACATTCCTCCACCTCTCTGCTCTACCAGGCTGGTCTTCTGGTTGGGAGATCTCAACTTCCGTATCCATGACCATGGCATGCACTTTGTGCGCTCCTGTATTAACAAGCATGCATATCACCTGCTCTGGAGCAAGGACCAGGTGCAGACCTCTTCACGATGATTACGGTGCAATTTGTCAACACGCGTTTGTTATTTGTGTCCCTGTAAACGAGCACCCAAAAGAAATCCAACCCCACCCTTATTAAGGCAATACTCAACAATTGCAGATGTCATGTGAACACTTGAGTGTTTTATTTTAACATTTTGATTTCCACCACCTATATTTTTATTAGCAGACAAATGATGACACATTGATAACAAGTGTTCATAGTCATTTCAGATGTGTCATTATTATTATTATTATTATTATTATTATTATTAATAAAATAATTAATGGAAAACTGCATACAGTAAACCTGTTAAATGCTTCAAGCTACAGTGACTGGCACAGTAGTAAGTGTGTGTGTGTGTGTGTGGTCTCGTCCTTAGCTGACCATGATGAAGAAGACAGTACCAATGCTCCAGGAGTTTGAGGAAGGATCTCTGGACTTCCAGCCCACCTACAAGTTTGACTTGAACTCTGACACCTATGACAGCAGGTAACAATCTCCTATAATGAACTAATCCCACACATAGCACGGAGTAACATATTGTGTGTGTTGTGTACACTGATACTGTATATCAGACGTATACCTCTTCTTAACTTTACAGGCCCTACGGGACATGGTTTACATTTAAGTAAGCGCTCAAGAGACATTTGCTTTTCCCTAATATGTCAAAGCCTTTCCTGTTCTCACCTGCATATTATTTTAATAGTAATGTACTGTAGATTAATATACTCAATTTTCCTCACATCTGCAAAACGGAACAAATGCCTGTCATTCTGTTTTGGGAGCTGATGCTAATCCACCCAGTCTGTAACTGACATTTAGCCCAGCTAGCGTACGATATATTGACTAACTTGTGTGTGTGCTTGGCTGCAACAGAACAGCTTGCATTAAATTGCAGTAATAGTATGATATTATGGCAACAGCTTGGGCAAATTTAACAGATTTTATGTAATGGAGAAATATATATATGTTTGATGTCCACTGCATAGGACCATTTGTAGTTATAATATAACCAATATTTAGCACACATTTTGGTGTCAATAGATTTCATGGTCACACATCAGGAAGAGATATGCTTTTTCATCTGTAACCATCTTCAAATTATTTGTGACATTAACATAATGCTACATAACTGTAAGACGAGTGTTCTCTTGAGAAACCTTCACTTGCTCCACACATATTCTATGTGTCTGTCTGTCTGTACAGAATATGTCTGGAGCAAAATATATGTGGATGGCTCGATACGTTATTCCATTTTGTGGGCAAAAAGCTTTATTGTAGCATTAATGTTTATCCAATGCACTATAAGCTCAATATACCATGTATAAAAGAAAAAGGCTATGCACCTTGTCGGTTTGATCCATTAGCCTGCTTGTGCACTGGAGACTAATATCTAACTTTATTAATGGCTTGTCTGGTTTTTAAGTCGCCCTCAATGTATTGTTGGCAATGTTTTGTTCAGTGTCCTTTGACCTCCTAATGGTGAAGTATTTAAACCTTCCTCTCATTTTACTGCTCTGTCACACTCTACTAGTGGCAAGAAGCGTAAGCCTGCCTGGACAGACAGGATCTTGTGGCGCCTTAGACCCACAGCCCCTCCCAGAGAGGATGGTGATGAAGAAGAGGCACCTGGATTGGCTGAGGAGAATGCCAAGCAGCAGCAAGAAGAAGATAAGGAATACCCGCTGAAGATCAGCCAGCACTCGTACACTTGCAACATGGAGTACAGCATCAGTGACCACAAGCCTGTCATTGGCATATTCACCCTGGAGGTGTGGTACCACAGCAATCACATACTGTAGTCTTCATTGTGGTTCATAGTCTGCCTGGTACGGATGCACGGGCTGACCTGTGAACGACTGGTTCGGATAAGCTTCTAAAATATTGCAGTGTGGGTGGGTCAGGTCAAAAAGTGGCAATGCAGTGCTCTTACTAAGTTATGTATATCTACTGAAATATAGCGTGCAACTACACTTTGCGTATAGGCTCACCGAATAGCTGTGATTAGGCTATTCACTATCTTCTTACACATTGCTCTGCACCCGAAAGAACAATGTTTGTTTATTTAGGGCGACAGTGGGTAGTGGGGGCAGGTGACCTAAAACAAATGAACTGTTTAGCAGGACACCTAACCCTACCTGCTCACGATGGTCAGGTGTCACCTGACCATCCACGGAAGGTTAGAAAAGCACTATTATACATGCAGTCCATTTATGGCTGTTTAGAAGTGTCGGATAATTGTTTTCCACACGCACAGAGAACAGTAAGCTAGCGAAATGCAAGGAGATAATTGTTGAATTTGGCCAAGTGTGTTAACTTACATTTTAGCTTGCCATAGTGGACTATAATATTTTAAAATTTGAAATGTATATCTTGAATTCATATTTTTGTGGTGCGTGTTGACTCGAGCATCACTACTGCCTTGCACCATACACTCCTTTGTTTTATGAATGGACATCCTCTCCCTCACTGTCTCTTCCAGCTAAGGAAGCTGTATGAGACTCCTCTGGTGAGTCTGCATGCTGAGGGTGATTGGAGTGCTGATATTGATGCCGTGGTGGTCTACTCTCATCTTCAGCCCTTCCCCTCCAGCTCATGGGACTGGATTGGTCTCTACGAGGTTAGCTGAACAATAAGCACAACATCTGCATTGCGTTATTCCGAGGCTGAGTGTGAATAGCTGTGAATGCTTTTCAGGTTGGCTTCACCAGTGTGACAGATTATATCACCTATGCCTGGGTCAAAGATGACCAAGTGTTCTGCAATGAAGAGTTCATCCAGGTAACAACTAGTGTGCACATTGAAAATACATACTGAAAATATACACACTAAAAACTATAACATTTACTTGAAAGCTGTCCATCAGCAAGTTGAACAGTTGACCAAATGAGTATCACTAGCAATGTTGCGTACAGTATGATTTTTACATAATACATACCAACAAGTCTGTCCCGCATGTATGAATAATTAGTGTAAACGTTTATGACTGTAAATCCTCACACAATGCCCACTGTTTGGTTAGAAGATGAAAAGTGACGTGCATGAGTGAGGCTACTATTAACTGTTTGTCTGTTTTTCTTGTAGGTGTATGTTAGTAAGGAGGGAATCCCTGTGTTAGGTGGAGAATGTATGCTCTGTTACTACAGTAGTTCAATGCACTGCATTATTGGAATGAGTGAACCCTTCAAGGTGAGTAGAAAACCGTCAAAGTTCGGTTATTTTGAAACCATTAGTTTAATATTACGTGTCAATATTTTACCTGTTAAAATAGTTTTCATGTCTATTTTCACTCTTAGGTCCACGGGTCCAAAGTGGCCATTGAGGAGGGCTTAATTCCTGAAAACATCAATGTGTTTAATAAGGACATGTCTCGTTAGTCTGATCTAGAGTCATAAATGCAGAGATGCGGCTAATTGGGTGTGTACCTTCTGGACCACCACACGGCCTGTAATGTATGGTTATAGTGTTAACCTAACAATGAAGATGAGGATTAAGAAAAACTGATGCTGTATGTTACAAACTCCTGCTGTACTATGACCCACTAATGCTGCCCCTTGTGTAGCTATTAGTTTTGCCCTAGGTGATATTCTGTATATGGCATAGTTATAAGACATGCTATTAATAACAGTTGCCGTCTCAGTGTCCAAGGGCATGTTTAATTGAAAGAAATGGCACTCCTTAGCTTCCAGAGATCAACAAAGCTAACATTAGGTTAAATAAAAACTTGCACTTTAGTACCTGCAGCTATGGGAAGGGATTTTTGGTAGAGGGCTATCGGCAGAAATGAATGGCAATTTATTATTATATAATTTATTTATGGCCTGTTAACCCAAGTATTAACTATTGCTTTGGTAGGAGTGGGTTTTTAAACTGCCATTGTTTCCCATATACGTTTCTTGCTAATGTCGCTAATACTGTATTTTCTTTCTTTTTATTTCTTAAGAAAAAAAGGTACTGTTTTTGTTTTATAAAAAATTTCAGTTAAAATTATCAGACTGAGAAATGTCTGCTTTGTTGACAACAACTTAAATAAGTCAGTGTGTGGACTTAAGACACGAAATTATATATATATTAAAGGTTCAAAATCACTTCAAACTACTGTACTTCAGCAAATGACAGTAAAGGGAGACGTGCTTTTGTTCTATTTTACCTTTCATTTGCATTTAGTTTGTTAAATATACTCCACAAAATGTAATGGGCTACTGAAACTGCATACACATTTAAATATAATGCAACTATCACAGTAGTCAAATAATATACTTAAGCACTGCATATTATCTTTTTGCTGTTCTTGGAACCAACAGGTCACCTGTAATTTTCTTCTTTTTTTTTATTGAGCTGTCTTGAAAATTATGATGTGTGCAACTGTTTTTTAGTATGTTAGTGCTTTATAACAACCATATATGTTTTGTTTACCATGAAAGATTATTGTGTGATGTGGGACATATAACCGCAATGTTTTAACTCTATACACTTTTATGTTGTTTACTCACCTGGATTTACAAATTTTTATTGTCATTATTTTAAACCCTTTTTATAAAAAGTGTAATGATAATGATTTAAATATTAAGTTAAATATATTTTGCAAAAGCTATTTATGTTATTCACTCATGGCATGCATGCTACTCAGTAAAATTGTATGGCTTTAATTACCGTACAGGTTTACGGTCAGGAAGAGTATAAAGTAATGGCCTACTATTTCTATTTAGCATTTGTTTCATAAAGCAACTGTATTGTTCATTGCAATATTAATGTGTATTGAGGGAAAAACTATTTTGTTGGATTTAGCAAAGTGCCTTTCAAAAAAAAAGCTTACCGCAGATATCTAGACCGTCGAGTTAATAAAGCTATTTTTCATGCAGTATGGATGTCATTTTTTTTTTTTTAACCATATGCTGCGCTGCTATTTTTCCTACTTGATATAAATTACATGTATATTGTAACAAAACAACAAATTAAAGAAATTAAGTATTTCTGCACTCAGCAATGTGTTTGAGTTTACTTATTGCAACCACACGACGTCTCGCGTATCACACTATAATGTATGCATCCACCCCCCCGCCACATAACTTGACTCCATAGCAACCACTTGTTTAGTTGAATTCCAATTGGGTCTGTGCTGTAGTGCTGCCGGAGCCTGGATCTACACAAACCACAGGTTATGGTTGGAGAAATGTCTATCTTTATTCAAATGTGACCTGGCGTTTGTTTGTTAATGTTTATTTGGCAGTACAAGTGTGCTCTATCTTACTGTTGTGAACTGCTACTACACAACACTAAATTAATGGTAATGTTAGCAATCGTATTTGCATTATAGCTTTATCTTTTTAATTAACTCCGTGGCGATTCCTCATTATAGCTGACAGACCAACTGAGGAAAATGTCTCAACTGGGAGAGCTTTCGCAGAGGTGGCAGGCGCGGTGGCTGAACCACATCAACACAGACGTTATACGCAACCGATCTGAGCTGCTCACGGCAGCCAGCAATAGAGTAATTTTGGAAAGTGAGAAGGTATCTAAACGAATGCAGCAAGATGCCAAGAATGAGCTGGGTAAGAATGTGTTGTGTCTTTCTTTTGCTTATTTAAAGGGTCTTTATTATGTATGCCTAATATTAATTCCCTTACAGAACAGCGGGTCAGAGACATCGTTTTCCTAAAGGATGAACTAGAGCAGAGTTTGGAAGAGGTCATTGTGGAGACAGACACCCTTATAATATTTAAAGTTAGAGTGGAGAGTGCCTTGGCTGCCTACGCATATCCGTTGACGGTTTCTATAAACTGCTTGGAGGAAAGGTACAGTAAGAGCCCAATAACGATATAAAGGGTAACCTCGACATCTACACAAGGCCATTGACATTGCTGTTGTGCAGGATGAAATACTCTCGTGTGGAGTACATGCACGACGAGGTAGAGAGAGCGCTGATCAACGAAAAGGAGGTTACCGAGCAGGTCATGGTCCTGCTGAAGCGTATGCTAGAGCAGATCACCGAGCAGATAAGGTACCGCTGGCAGGGGACTGGGTCCAGTCTGTTGTAAAAACACACTGGATAATGGGACAAAATGATCTCAAAACTGGAGGAACATAATGGACCGCTAGGGTGTGTGTGTGTGTGTGTGTGTGTGTGTGTGTGTTGTGGGATGCATGTGTTGCTAGATTAAACCGTTCGGCCAAGTACCACTTACAGAAGGATGTGAGGGACAAGTTTGTTGCCCAGAACATCGATGACACCTGTGCCTTGATGACCGAAAATGATTTCAGCAATGACCAAAGGTCCAACGACAACATCGCTCTACCCAGGTGATTGACACTTAATGCAGATGAATCTTTAGTTGGTGCTCAGTAGGCATTTGAGTCATGTTGTTTTACCTTCAATATGCACAACAGATCGGTAGTTTTTCCTGTTCTCTCTGTACATTTACCTCTTAATCCTGCTTACTTTATTACTCAATGTTAAATTTGTCTCCCCTAGAATGGCGCTAAACCCAGAGGAGTGGAAGAACTTCTCAGACGTTAACATGACCAAGGCGATGCGCCAGAAGGCCAACTCGATGTCTCTGCGGGCGCTGGTGGACTCTCTCCTGGAGCGGACCGCCGCAGACATGGAGAAGAGCTTCCAGGTCACAAACTCAGCTTTCTGCCGCAAGGTCCAAGAGACTAAGACCTCCAAAGAACAGATGGAAGAGCACCTGCACAAGGTAAGACTATAAACTGCTCAGGAAATGCTCAAGACCATTAGCCTTTAGCTTCAGTTGAACTTTGCCGCGAGAAAGACAAAAAATCCAAACAGTGAAAACTGCTTAAAACAAAGCAATGACAGACAGATCCAATCAGTGCCTGGCACTGCCTGCCCTTTTTAAATGATTTCGATGGATAGCTTCCCAGATCAACTTGTGTCCAACAATACATCTGGCATGTCAGGTTTAAATCCCTTAATTCTGCATTGAATTCTACATTTTTTGCACCTGGTTCATTATTGTAGTAGTATAGTATCAAATGTTTCTGGGATTGTGTGAACATTCTGGATTTATAATCTCTATTAGTCTTTGCCTTCATGTCCTGATGTTGCCCCTCCCCCAGGTTGTGTCTGAGCTTGCCAGCCAGGAGAGGAACATGGAGGCTCTTCGCTTGGCCATCGCTGAGAAAGAGGTGTCTCTGAAGGTGGCCCAAGGCCGTTTGTCTACCCGTGGTCAGAGGCCTGGCATGGAGCAGTGCCACGACCAGTCCCAGGCCCGACTGCTCTCTGAGGTCCGGCAGCTCACGACTCAGATCAAAAAGTAAGGACAGGCACAATCTGACATGACAGTTACACGGGACTGTGTTCTTCATTCTCAACATCAACATCAGTAAATATATTGTTAGTAGTAGGCTACCAGTAGTATATTCCACTTGTTATATAATAGCATAAGGATTACATTGAGGGCGATCTATTGATCAAGAGGGGCCAACGATTTCCCCATTCCTTAAATTGCATGTTGAACTAAACTAGCACTGGGATCAACACCGATTAGTTTTTGGCCTTGGCGCGTTCGGTAACTAATACTGTTTTTCAAATGGACTACAGGACATTGACATATTTCACTTTTTTCTAGTGACTTTAGTGTTACTTTATGTTGTTTATATTGTACATTTAGTATTTACAGTTACTTTGGCCAGACTGTATTTGTGTAGCAAGTATATTTGTCCATGCGCAAGCATGTACGAGTCACTTTATGGGCTCATGTGTTTGAAAACCATGTTACTAGTACGTGGCATATCTCATATTCCTTTGCCTATCTCCACCCCTTACAGAATGCATGATACCATGGCCCAGTCAGAGATAGAGCAGAGGAATCTCCTTCAATGCCAGCTTGAACTGCAGGAGAACATTGAGCTCAAGACCATCGCTCTTTACATTGACCAGGTTATCTGCGCTCAGCTCAGAGAACCTGTAGTCATTCGTGCATTCTGATCCATTATGTTAACGTTGCCAGTCACAACCGGAAACAAATTGTGTCAGAATCAGGGTTTTTAAAATACTTTGTTGTTTAGGTCCTACAAACTACACCTTCAAATATTTGTTTAAATCTACGTTGTAGTATTGTATACTTAATCATCACTGTATTGTATACTTGGTATTGATTCAGCAACACAAATAGAAATGTTGACTGTTGACTATGTGTTCCTCAACCAGAGCCTATCTGTAACAGGATGTGTGAGCAAGAATATATTTTCTTCATGTCACACTCGGTAAAATATAAAGGGATATAATGTATACTTATTTTATTATGTGCATTACACCATAGCTGTATAAAATGAAGAAGAAAAAAGTAACTATCTTATTTATTCTCCTTTCAAAGAAATTGGATGTGATTTTTCCATTTTTACTTCTGCTGACAAATTAACAGATTAATAAATTAACAGGGTTAACAGGTTTGCAGTTTCTTTTAACTACCCTAGATCAAAGCTGAATGACCATTCCACAACGTTGTGGTTAAGAACCCCTCCAGTTTGAGGATTCCTAACTTTGCACTACACTAGTTGAATTCACAGCTGCCAAAACCTCCAGGATGTCCATAATACATAGTATTATTTCCATACACAATCATATAAATAAATACTGCAACCGAAGATGAACAGAAACGTAGAAGACTCCTATTAACAATAGAAGCTTCCAGCCTTCTCTTTAGCCATAGACAGCCTACTTAATACTACATAATAGTACCTGCAGCTGCATCTGGTCTGTCTTTTGCTGGTCATTATCTATCTCCAGTTTAAACCTTCTCCATTTCCATTTCAAGCAACAGCCACTCTTTCTGCTGTTCAAAGCTCAACCCCTTGCTGCTGTAACCCCAAAGGACATCCATGCCAAGATCACTCTCCAACACCCCCCCCCCCCCCCCCAAAAATCAAATATCCCTGACGAGCCCCCACGTATAGTATTACGTCCCCCTAGGTAACGGGTAGGCTACTTTGGTAAAGTCAAGCCCGGCCCTCTCAATCAGCTGATTGCCCAGCTGATCACGGCTGAGCATACTATTGGCTCGGCCGTGAGCAAACTCATTATTGGCCCTTCCTCTGCGAGAATATTTTACAACCGACCTCCACCTCACTTCATTTCATGCTGTGTTTAACAATGTCATGGTGTTGCCATTGATGCTTGCTCTCTTCTGTACCCTCTACATGTACAGTAGGCCACTAGGAACTTTGTTGGGTGATTTCATTATATGTTGACGTGGTAGTAGACATGACAAAATGCTGTAAATATTCTGATATTATACTATTATACGACATGTAAGTCACTTTGGATAAAGGCGTCTGTCAAATGACGTAAAAGTAATGTACCCTATGGGGGGTATTTTGCTGCTCTCCCTGAATTGGGCTTTACATGTATAAACATACGGGAAGCAGGAAGCTCCAAGAACAGAGCCATACTGCCAAAAATAAATAACTGCACATAATATTCTAATTCTAATTCATATTTTGATTGAAATACTTTATTGGCCACACACACTTGCACAAACATGATTAGGATGTCACTCTCTTCTCAGGACGCAAATATTCCACTATATCTTTACCAATACATTTCTGCTGATATAGTAATATTTAAATATTGTGTGCAGGACATTTAATATGATATATACAGCTCAGACCAAAGATTAGTTCATACTGTATCTGGCCCATGAAACACAAACATATTAAGTATCTCCACAACACCTGAACGGAAGAATAACCATGGTAAGAAAATATGGCTATAAAACATCATACAAATAAAAGTGCAATCTATTCTTGTGCATGTATTTTATTACTTACTTGGATGAGGTGGCTATATGGTGGTCTCCAGGACCCTCTTAAAACAAAACAAAAAAAAAACTTTTTTTCCACTTGAAACTTTCACTTTATTAGTTCAAACTTAACATACATTTTTGATTGATATGAGTGCACGTGTATCACTTAAAATAGCCTAACTATAATTTACAGAATAGCCCATTCTTTTATATTGTTTTTGGTATAAAAACTTCTGATTCTGACATGCTGGTTGTAAAACCAATGGTCTTTCAGTTAGTGAATCAACTTTTTGCATTTTTGTTTAATTTAGGGAGAAATCATTTTTAATTGGCTTTTGTATCAGATTGGCTATATATTGAAAGCAGAGGTTCTAAGCTTTCTACTAATATCATGGCTCTGCATGCATATCCTACTGTTGTCAGAATAGGCCTACACTAAAGATGAAAGCAGGTTAATGTGCTGCACAGGTGCAGTTAAAACATACAGATACAAGTGAAGTGCAAGTACATGCTCTCAACTAACCGTGGGCGTGAACAAGGAATATAACTCACAACTATAGCCTGCCGTGAATGGAAGCTTGACAGTGATTCCAACACCTTCCAACAGCCCGCACCCAGTCCCGACAGATAAATGATAGCCTATTATTATGTTTACCATTACATAAAAAAAAAAAAAAAAAAAAAAAATAGAAACGGCTCTCAGAGTGAACCAGCTCTCATCGTTCACTTAAAGGAGCCGGCTCCTAGAGCAGGCTCGTTCGCAAACGACCCATCACCTTGTAAAATGTTTATGAAATAATGATAAAACAACTTTTGACGTTTTAATACTTTCTTTACATTTAACATTCTAACTTTCTAGATAAGATTAGCATGCTGTTGACTTTAGATACAATGCTACAGTGTCTAAATTTTTTTATTTTAGATTTGCAGGTCCCACAATTTTTTTTGCTATTTTAAGAAACTATTTGAGGGTAATTTTTGGGGTGGAGGGTATAACCAGACCATATTCACTTTGTGAATAGGTCTGGCCACGCTCCATTCGGAAGTGTGCATAGACCTCTGGTTCATTTTGAAACTATTGGACAGTGCTGAACCAATTGCCGTTGCTACAATTGTTTTGTCCACCTCTTCTAGCTCTACCACCAGTGCGAAAACACACTTCCAATTCCCAGTTACCAATACCGGGTGTGAACGGGTTTCCATTACTTTTAAGGTGGAGTCAGCTATCATGGAGAAAGATGGTTGATATTTGATCATTCATCTCCTTACAGTGCCATAGTATGCTCCCTCAAAAGCTCTG
This sequence comes from Typhlichthys eigenmanni, assembly GCA_027564635.1. Lineage (NCBI taxonomy): Eukaryota > Metazoa > Chordata > Actinopteri > Percopsiformes > Amblyopsidae > Typhlichthys > Typhlichthys eigenmanni. The sequence continues at coordinate 3,585 of JAODUK010016163.1, read as the reverse complement.
CCTCCCTAATTGGACATGCATTGCCAAGGCTGGTATAACTGTGTGGTGCGGTCTGCACCACTGTGTTTGTGTCCCCATTTACAGGCTGTGTAGAAACACAACCATATTTTTCAGTGGGCACAGAGAACTGTAAACTAGCGGACTATGCGTTTACAAGAAGTGCATTAGCTTACAATCGCAGACTCCACTTTTTTTAATATATCTTGATTCTATGCATTAATTCTGGTATATCAGTGATAGGTTAGGATGTAAGGACATCTACCAGTATTGCCCCCAAGTAGTTCCTAATTTGGACTATCCCAACTGTCTGATAGTACAATTTATATGAATTTCCTCTTCATTTTAAATTGATGTAGATTTTGCACTTCACCTAAAAATCAGAGTAGAGAAAACACTATTAGCATCTCCAGATACACAAGCTCATGTAAATATATCATGGTTCTTCACGGAAATCGGTGTAGATGACATTTGAAAAGTGTAATTTTATGTCTAGTCTTTAAATTGAATTGGAATGTAATTATATTTTCAGTTGTGAAAGGTTCAGCTCACAATGTCATCAGTATTTTTTCATTAAAGTTTCACCGCTTTAATTATATTAACTCAGCAAGTGTTCAGAACATGTAATCCAAATGACATGTATCCCGTTCTACTTAATGTGGGCATTGGTTACCTCATGCCACCGTAGTGTGATTAAGGGCAGAGCCAGGTGACAATAGGCACAGGTGCTGATTTGGTGTGGATCTCCACCTGCTCCCTTTGCCTGCCAGGTCATGTGAGAGGATGAAGCTGCCTTCAAGGTGCTGCTTAGTTGAGGGCTAGCATCCTCAGAAAGGTCCTCCTCCTCTGTTTCCTCCACCTCCTCTTCTGTTTCCTCCTCCATGTATTTCCGTGATGGGAAAAAGCTAGTCTGCTACAGTAGTTGTTGAAACAGTGACAAGGCATTACTTTCTTACTCCTGAGAAAGTCAACAGAATTTAAAGACTAGTTTTTATCTTTAAGAGGCAGTTGAGTTTGCATAATTGATATTTCTCTATAGAACTTTACAATTTCCACTGCGATTCCTTATTAAATCGCAGCTGAGCTTTTGTCGACCCTAAAGCAATGTGTGATAATGAGAGATCTAACAACATAAATACTTTGAACCCCCTACCCCATCTTTGTCTGAATCTTCAGCAGGCAAGGGTGCAGTGTATCCTCTACGGGTCCTATAGTCTGTGTCTATAGGGAAACACTGGTAATACTCAGAAGTAATGGAGCACATTATATGTATGCTTATGATGAAGTGAAGCGCTAATGCTTACTCTTGTTAAGTGTTCTGGTGGTGGTGTCAGTGGGCGCTGAGGCAGGGCTAGTTCCGCGACAGGTCTGGGCATGCTGGAGCTGGTCCTTTAGGATCACATAGCTGTCACAGTTCATGCAGCGCTCAGTACGACTGCCACATGCCACCCCATGGTCCTTGAGGTCCTTGAAAGGTAGCTCCAGCTGGCAATACTCACAGCACTGCAAGCGCTCCTCACACTTTTCTGACTGGGAGAGGAAGAGCGTTATGGTGGAGCATATAAACCCTGCAGGTGTGTGTGCGTGCTAGGGCTGCACAATATATTGACTCAATATTGTTATTTCAAGCAATGTCATACAGAAAGAATGCAATATTGGAATTACTGTTGTCAAACCAGCCCATTGTGACTCAAGTTGAAATAAGCAATATAGAAATGAATATCGATATTGCAGTTTAGTGTGTGTGTAAGTAAGTAAAGTTTATTTATAGAGCACCTTTCACAGACAAAAGGTCACAAAATGCTGTACAGGAAAAGCAATGCAAATAAAGACAAAATCCTACACCGTACAAAATAATATTACATTGTGTGTACTCTGCTTGATTTACCTCATGGTCCTGCAGATGGCATCGCTCCACCTTCTTCCTGCACTTGGAGCAATTCACCTGCCAAAGACAAAAAAGGCAAGCTAATAGAAAAGCAATGTGTTTGAATGCTAGACGAGGGTGCGGGTTGCGTGTTTTCTGGACCTGTGTATGTTGCGCCTCTCTGTGCTGTGTGAGCTGGTCTCTGGGAACTGACTCGTCACAGTCGGGACACAGACACAAGAAACGGCGGCAATGGGGTTCATGCAGAGCAAAGTTGGACTCTGCTACCTCCTTGTGGCTAGAATGATACATCAAATCACGCAGCAGTCAACTGTTTGAAGAGTTTAAAGAGGTTGCTATTTCAACATGTGTTAAGGCAGAACAACATATAAGCCTAGTGATCGTTTAAAATTTTCAGCAGCAAAACTGATTTTAACGCAATGATAGCCTATGTCAAGTCTACGATCAATTATAAATTGCCTATAGAGAGTCACAAAACGAACTAATATAATCTAACGTTAGTCTGTATAGGATATCAGATTAGACCTTTGCTATCTCACCATAGTCCGCAGATACGCGTGGCTTCCGTGTTGTCCATAAGATCTACTATCTAGGCTAGCTGTCAAATGAAATGTAACGATTGCTAATGTAGTGTAGCCTATTTTTGAGTTTCAGTCTCAGTTAACAACAATCGAAAGTGAAATGAACGCGCGTTTCGCTTACGCACATTGTTTCTAGGCTAATTATTCACCAGATGGCGTACTAGGGCAGCTGATTTTGGTTTTATATTTTCATGTGTCCACTTTTATGACGGAAATCAATTAAGCAATAAATAAAGTGTCTGCGTCACATTTGATTTTGGAGTGGACTACTAGGCTATTTACAGTGGAGAAACCACTTCGAGCGCATCAGTGAAAAGAAAAGAAAAAGATAAACAGAATTACAAATGTCTTACTTTTACGCGGGACACATTATGCTGTGTAATTTATTTGATTTTGCAGAATTGATTTAGCATATTTTGAATGGAGTTCGATTTTAGGTTTTGTGCCATTCTAGGCAAAATGCACCTATTTCATATTCCATGTTTTGCGCATTCGTATTATATTTTATTCATATACTTTTTAAGATACTATTAAAGATGTTAATGTTTAATGAATACTAAAGTTCACGACAAGACCGATTTATAACGCGTAAAGTTGCAGAGGTGCACTCAGTTAGAGCTTTTTAATGGACCTGAGAAGTTAAAGAGAGAACATCGGTCCAGTCGCAGTAACGTACTTATCTTTCTTCTGTGTAGCCTATTGACCTGTTATCTCTGACTTAGGCCATAACTGGACAGTCCTAGCAAAGAGTGCCATTTGAGCCAATTTATATGTTTTTTTGTATTATTATTATTTATTAATTTATTTTTATTTTTTTGTATTTCATTATTTTATAATTTCATCTGAAGGAGAGCATGTTAAACTATATGAGAATTATATTGGTCAAGTTTAGGATAGTGTGCTGTAATATTTTTTACCAAATTATTCACGTTTATGACATGTTTAGGCCTATGGGCTAAATGTCCACCCTGGACATTATCAAGTAACAGTGGATGTTACAGTCATTATGCATGGTCTTGTTTCTATTATTTGTTTGACCACTGGGCAGGCCCGGGGTGGGTAATCGGGAGAATCGGGAGAATTCCCGGTGGGCCGCTTGGCTTTTGGGCCGCTCTGGGA
>JAODUK010016152.1:0-27180 GCA_027564635.1 Typhlichthys eigenmanni | reverse complement strand
TAATTTACCTAGGCTATTGAATGGGTCACCAAAACAATTGCCCTCCCAAATTTTTGGAGCAGGAGCCGTCACTGAGATACAGTAGATACTGTACTATATAGGGGAATACTGATAGACATTATATTTAACAGTAGTGTGCGGAATAGCGTTTTGCATTTCTGGTCTAGTAGTTGCATTGACAGCGGCGATCAAAAAACCTTAATCATTCATGTAAGTCCTTTTTAAAAAAAAAATTTTTTTTTTAAATGTAATTTGTAATTTATTTTTTTGGCGCTGAAGGTTTACTCTAACTTGTTGTATACTTTAAGGATGAGATACTGTATTGTCCTCTGGAACATTTTCTTGGACACAATTTAACCCAACCCTTTTGTCTTTCCTCTTTTGTGTCTTAGCTCACCAAGGAGAAAGAACATGGAAAACTCAACCCTCGACCGGGAAAGGTGAGTCTCAAGGAAAATGCACTACAGTAATTAGGAATGGCACCGATATGATACTGAGGTCGGAAATCGGTCCGATACTGATTTAAATAGCTGTATCGGTGACAGTTGTAACCGATTCATGGGCCTAATCCAATTAAATTAATTTACACGCGTAGGTCTACTGTCAAGCAACAGCCATGTCTAACCTACCCAGGCCACACTATCAGCAACAGGCTTCTAAAATGCATCTAAGTCCTAAAATAGCTGTCATCTACTTTGCAACGTAACTTTAAACTTAATTTATCACTGGAATCGGATCGGTACTCTGTATCGGCCTATACTCAAAGTGCCGGTATCGGTATCGGGACTGAAAAAACTGGATGGTGCCATGCCTAACAGTAATACATGGTACCTTGTAGTTCTGTATCTACTTTCTGTTTTTTTTTTATTAAATGTCCTTGTTCTATGTAGTATTTTAATATGTACTGCAACCTTTCCATATTTTACTGCAATGTATCTGTTTCTTTGCTGTTGACAATGGATAATACTGTGAAGCACTTTGTGACTGCTGTCTGTGAAAGGTGCAAGATACATTATACTTACTTTACATCTTAATCTCACATTTACCGTCACTTTATTAATCTGAACTAGCATCTTGTTAAAATGTATTTTAATGCTACTCTCCTTAACACAATCAAATTGAACTAAATGCTTCAACTCTCCTTAACACAATCAAATTGAACTAAATGCTTCAACTCTCCTTAACACAATCAAAGCTGTTAGGAGCATTTCTGGAACCTACAGTGTCAACATACATAAACTGACCAATTATATCAAGTCTCAGGCCCAGGCCGGTTTAAGTCGAGTTAAAAACATATATTGGGGAAGGTGTGGCTATAGAGCCATGTCACGAGACCATGAATTTGCATACACCAAATAATTTGCATACAACCTGAATCGCTTAGTCATCTTAGCAAACACCAACCCACTTGTGATACAGGTGTACTAGGGATATAACACGCTTAGTTGACTACTTTTGACTGTTTGAAGCTGTACTGTAGCTACAGTATGTTTTTATTGTGTACTTTGTACACAATAAAGTGTGCTTGAGTCTCTTGAAAGGTGCCTTTTAAATAAATTGTAGTATTATTATTTTTTGTAGTAGTAGTAGTAAAAATGTGTAGAATAGAGGCTTAAATGTAGTGACACTTGTTTTCACTTTTCATTAGTTAAAATCACTGATCTAATACTTGCACATACCTAAATGTTGATTGCTCATATTTTTGTTCACAAATATGTTTAAATCTATTTTAGTGAGCGTTTCACCTTAACTTTACCAAGATGTGGTATATAAAGATGCTGATTAAACAGCATGATTATTCCACAGGTGTGCCTTGACTGGACATAGTAAAAGCCCACTCTTAATTGTAGCCTACAGAATTATTTTGAAGCATTATATATTATTAGGCACTGAATTATGGCTGTTTCACACAGGGCTGCAGATATGCATTTAGGGGGTTGGGGGTGGGTGTTTGGATGCAGGACACCAGCTGGTAATTCACGGGCAATGGTCTCTGATGGATACTCTTACAGCCATGCCATTTGCACGCACCCTCAAAATGTGTGACATCTGTAGTATTGTGTTGGGTGATAAACCCAGAGACATTGTATAGAAGAGACAGAGACCACTTAAAGGATTAAAGGATAAGTCTGTAACACCAAAGATGGATAGTTGGATGTGCATATACCTCCCCTAACCCTCAAAGAGCCAATCATATGCTTTATAATGGCCAAACCATTAACCAGTTATGTGGATGCACTGATAAAACATTCAGGTTATACTTCTACTACACACAGATTAGAAGAAAACCCTTGGCGTAGATACTTTACCCGCTTTAACTCTCTTAGCCTGGATGGTGGTCATGTTATTACATTTATGTGTCAGACCTGCCCCTGCATGCAGGCCCTGACTCTTTCATTTGTCAGTTTATGGATGTGGAGAGGATTCAGAATATGTCCTAGAGTTGAGATTTTGATTAGGCACTCCTTTTAGAGTCCTGTTCCAGGCTTCAACATGTTTTTTTCTTCTACATCTGGCCAAGTTTGCAAGTTTAATTTACTAATTTACAAATCACAAATTTGTAAAGTTAATCACACTGAAAGTAATGGTTAATTTGTTTTGTCAGACTTTTCCTAATCTAATGTTATAAAAAGAAATATACATGGATGTCTACATTGCAGCCTTATCTCTGCGAGACCTGTAATGCTCTACTTATACTCGGGCATCAGATGTCTTGTACGAGAAGTGTTTGGACTTGAAACGATCTTTCATCCAAAACGACATGAATGTGGCATTTAGACTTTTGGAAGCCCTGCATTTATTACCAGTGTTATTCATTTATAAATGGTAAATGGACTGCGTTTATGTAGCGCTTTTCCAAACTTCCGGCCACTTAAGCGATGTTGAGTATTGCCTCACATTCACCCATTCACACACATTCACATACACCGATGGTGATTGCTGCCATGCAAGACACTACCTAACCACCGGGGGCAGATATGGTTCTATATGGTCTTGCTCAGGGACACCTCGACACTTGTTGAGGAGTTAGCCACACACGTGGTACACTGTATGGTACCACGTGTGAATGGGGGTAGGCGAATGAAATGAATTGAAGTTGTATTAAAATTCATAGTCCTAAAACAGTTGCCCTTAATGGTCGACACTAGCGTTGCAAAAACCTTGGCTGTTTTGGTGTGCAAGATTGCATGCTACGATGAGTGGCTTGCACTCCTCTTGGCTAATCCCCCTACAGATCTCCTAGGCTTGCACCATTTTAACCTTTTCATTTTAATTTGCACAAAATATTCAGGTTTTTATTCAGAAAAATTTAATCTTTTATTACATAAATGTTTTTTTACATGAAAATTAATATTCCACTAATATTTCTCTTTACATTCCAGGAATACCCTTAATAACAATGTAAAATGCCCCCATGCGGTTACACGTCTTACAGCTATGCCTTTTAAATAACAAAATTGCCCTGTGGAGGAATTTCCCTCCTTTTCAACCTGCAGTCATGTTCCAGAATATGTAGTGGAGGCCTGTGTGTGTTTTCCTCAGTGCTAACATTGATATTTAACATATTTCGTCTAGATGTTCATCTTCGACCGGCCGGGGATGTGTGGCCAACGGATCGAGGTCCGCAGTGACGTCATCGACGCCACACCCTGGCAACTGCAGGAAACCATTTCCATTCGAGTGGTCAGAGGAGGGTGAGTGGTGGTGGCTGCAAACACACACACACACACTTTATTCCCTGAGATATCATAAGCATTCTTAAGCATATTTACTCACAGCAGAACTGCACAAATAGTGGCGAATGCATGCGCGCACGCAAACACACACCCCACACACACACAGCTCTGTCATGTTGTTTTTTCCATTCAGCCGCGTGTCTGCTACTACAGCCAACATTGTGAGCCCAACCCTCATTCTTGTACTGCCCTGACCTGTACAATAACCTTTTTGTAATCATTGCACCATGAATTCCTTCAACACATTCTGCACTGCTACCCACAGAAGTAATCCCCAAAAGATTTGTGTCTACATAGTGAGTACAGAAGTTGTGGGAATAGTAAGACATACGTAATGTGAATTATGATGATTTTAATATATTCAGGTAAATTATAATTTTCACTAAACCTGTTTCAATTAATGTTTATTGAGCTGCACATTTGTTAAAGGCTCATTCAGCTATTGCAAGATAAATGTAATCTATACACTTTCTGTCAAATTCAACAAATGCCTCCTTGTATTTTGCTATTCTAGCATTCTCTGTGCGGGTTGAAAACATAATAATATACTTCTATACATCCCTGACTCCATAAATAGTCAAATGTCAAAGTGGCGAACACCGCTCGTATCAACAAAGTCGTAGCACTACGCTTGGCTTCACAATGCAGTTCGATGTGTGATGCAGAGGACCGCGGAGCGATACCGTTTTAATTTGAGCCCAAAGTTAGCAAGAACGACTACCCCTGCCTTTAATAAGTGACAGCAGTGACTGTATCAAATTACAGAGTGAAGATCCCCAAACGCTGGCATGACATGAACTCAGTTTGCTCACTGTGTGTCACAGTGGATTACAGGAACAGAAGAGACAGATGGGGGACTTGCAGAGTTTTACTGTATAGTGTTTGCTGCTGATGCTACAGTTCCATGACAACTTGTTGGCATAATTTAATTGAAACCTATGATTTTGTACCTAAACATACGCTCCTTGATAGCATTATAACACCCTCAGAACAGCAGATGTCCGGGCCAAAGTGTGTGTGTGTGTGTGTGTGTGTGTGTACGGAAGGGTGGGGAAAGAGAACATTTCTAGCCCATGAGTGCTATATATGTAGTAGTAGAGCGGTGTGAGGCTTGGGTTTGTGAGAGCACATGTCTCTGCAGTATTGTGGATTGTGGATTATTGTTTCTTATTATTGGAGTTCCCACTGGTCATGGAATATCATGGATTTTTCACCATCCCCATATCAGCATATACATTCTTATGTTTATGTTTGTATTTGTATCATCAATGCTTACTTATTTTTTGCACAGACATCGTTCTGGTGGATTATCTTCCCCGATCATTGTAGGTCATGGAAATGCAGGTGTTTAGTCAGTGAAACGTCAATGGGATTTGTCATTTGACTTGGATTTGGGGAACCCTGTATTCCGCTTTACCTGCCAGCAGGATTAACATCCCAAGGACAGTAAAGGTTTGATCGACAGATTGTATTGAGCCTTTCTGTTGCCCTCCTTTACCCTGCATAGGTGGGTGTTGTACGAGAAGCCCCACTTCAAAGGGGAGAAGATTGCCCTGGATGAAGGAGACATCGAGCTCACGTATCCCTTCAGTCCTCCAGAAGACGAACAGCATCTGCTTCAGAATGGTGAGCAGCAGGACGTCGAGAGCGAGAGAGGTCTACAGGATGTAGAGCAAACCAATGGGTCAGCAGAGCAGAGCAGCCCGGCCCGGCGGTTCATCATTGGATCTGTCCGGAGAGCCGTCAGGGTAAGATTAGGAAACAACATCCACTGACTGTTTTTAGTTGCCATAAGTGGCTGTGGTTGCCATAAAACACTGCAGGTGCCGATATGTAGGAGCCAATTCATTATATTGAGGCCAGCGTGATTTTAACATGGCTAGTTAAGGTTCGGTATCAAAATGATTAAATGATGCTAGCTAGCTACCCAGTGTTGTGTGTCATGGTTTATTGAATGTTAATGCTTTCACAAACAAATGTGTGGACAGGGTACTTGTGCATTAGTTAAGAATTATAACTATTAAGAACTATAACTTATTCTCCTGTAATTTTGTATTTATGCTGTGTGATGTGTTGCTATGTACCACCCTCTAGTGGTTAAAAAGTAAATTGTAAATTGTTTATTGTGAAACTTAGAAATATATATTAATACCAGGGCAAAATATATCAACATTATATAAATTATATTTCTTAAACATTTATGGTAAAGTTCTTATTAAAGGGAATTTTGTCAAATTTTGACCTGAACCTCAGTTTCCTATCTCTTCCGAATGTGTCAACATAGACAAAGTAAATCCACTTAACTCCCCAAAAACATGATTTCCTTGAAACGTGTGTTCCTTGTTTTTCTCCTCATTCAGGACTACAGTGTACCAGAGATTAGCCTGTTTCCTTGTTTTTCTCCTCATTCAGGACTACAGTGTACCAGAGATTAGCCTGTTTCCAGAGGAGAATGCCGAGGGTAAGAAAGTCATATTCAGGGACACCTCAGAAGACGCCAGGATATATGGCTTCCCCATCAAAGCCAACTCTGTCATAGTCAACGCTGGACTGTGAGTTACCTTATGGCTGATTATGTACTGTAGTTGTTATCTTGGCCTATGTACAGCACGTGTGTGTGTGTGTATGTGTGATACATGTACAGTTTAGCAAAAAATAGACACCATATCTTCCCCATGCTTGCTATGAATCCCTTCTTTTAGGTATTTACGCCTTTAGGTATCGAGTTTAGGTATTACAACAGCGAAAGCAACAATGGCGGTTCTTAAAGACTATAACGGGCTATGCTAACATAGAAGCATCAGCTTTATTATCAGAGTGTTTCTTAATTGAAAGAATTGCAATTCTTCTCGATGGAAGAGATGGTTCATCCAATTACCTGCTAAGTATTTTTACTTGAAAGTGTCTGCCCTTCTCACACAGTTTAAATGGACTGTTTTGGACGGATTGTGCCATGTACCAAACCATCTGGTACTTCAGGTTACATTGTTGATGCTGTACGATGTAAGGTACTGGTAAAGTGGTTGCAGTCGTACAGTATGTGATTCCTTCCTCTCTCCACTAGGTGGCTTGTGTACGCAGAGCCCTTCTTCCAGGGCGTACCACGTATCCTGGAGGTCGGGGGCTTCAGCAACCCCGCTGCCTGGGGGGTGGAAAAGCCCTATGTGGGCTCCCTGCATCCACTCAAAATAGTGAGTCATCTCCATGTTACCATCACAACAGTCAGTTGACCCAGAATCAGAGGGATCCAGCTGCACAGTGTATATCTGTCACATATGATCCTCTCAAGATCATCTCTGCAGATAATTAGGTTTGTGTTGTGGGAAATGCCTCTTGAATTCAGTGGCAAGGCAACCCCCTTTTAGAAGTGGTGTTTTGCCTCTAATCACGGTAGAAGGTTGTGACTAGTGTTGCCCTTGTGGTTGAAACCAGCATTGCAAAAACAGTTTAAATTGTATCTTCATTTTTGAGCGCACCCTTTCCACACCTGACTGTTGACTGTCACACGTTCTCTGTGCATAATAAAGCAGGGCAAACATTGGATATACCACTGTTGTAATGACAACTGAGCAAATATTTTCCACTACAGGGTGAACCAAGAGTGGAAAACCCAAATGAGCCCAAGGTAAGAACTTACTGATTCTGCTGCTGGAAATACAAATATGTCCTGCCGCGTTGAATCAGATGTATATATATTTTGGCTGTTAGCAACTAGTTTGGAGGATTAAATTATGTGTGTTAGGTATAATGACATTCTGATATACTGTGAAAATATTAACATTCTATAAGAACGTTAATAATTTGCTAGTGTATGAGCTTTTCAGCTGTTCACACAAATTGTAAGTCGCTATCCAAAGCCTCAGCTAAATGCTGCAAATGTACATTTAGCATTATGGCTGTTGAAGTAAAACAAATCTGACAGGAGTATTGTGTGCATTAAGCAGACTGCTAAATTAAACTTGCTATATGGGGATTTAGATGGTGATCTACGATAAGCCATACTTCAGCGGGAAATCTCGGACCATCTACTCCACCATGAGAGACTTTATGACCAGAACTGACAACCAGCAAAAAACCTTCATGCACAACGTTGCCTCTCTCAAAGTACTGGGAGGAGTGTAAGTACCTTACTGGGAGGGTTATAGTCGCTAACTAGCTAAAATAGCCAGACTGCAGCTCATGTGTATGTTGGTCTGTAAGCATTCCTACATCTAACCAATTCTTTCTAGCATAAAACCACATACACTGTAAATTAGTTACAATACAAGTGATTTGTTTTTTAATTGAGCAGTTGATGACCTAATTGACACTTAAAGTAGGGTATAAAGCTAAAGTGGGTCTGTATGTGTTTGTTTTACAACCCTGCACGTCCCTCTTTCCTTAGCTGGGTGGGCTATGAGAAGGAAGGCTTCCGAGGCCACCAGTACCTTCTGGAGGAGGGAGAGTACCACGACTGGAGGGTTTGGGGAGGCTGTGACTCTGAGCTGCGCTCTGTCAGGGTCATACGAGCGGTTAGTGATTTGCTGTATTTGACTCATTTAACTAATTAGACAAATGTCACTTCTTTTTCATAAAGCATGCCTTAAGAAACTGGCAACCGCTATCATAAGTAATGGTTAGCGCTATCATTTTGTTACAAAAGCTACATTCTCAAACATTAGAGTTTGCCTATGGAGATTACCACTAGTAAGAAAGTAGTTGGTTTTCAATTTGAAGCCAAAGCCAATCTTAAAGATTATAGCTTCAAAATGACATTAATGCTGATGTTATCACATGCTATGAATACAAAATGTGTGGAACATCATGGTGGGATTTGTTTAAATTGACCCCTGACCTTTACATTCATCACGCTCTAGGAATTGTCTGATCACATGCTGGTGATGCACGAACAGCCCGAAGGAGAGGGGGACATGGAAGAGAACACGTTCGAGGTGGCGGAGGCCATTGCGGATGTGGAGCTGTTTGACTTTAAAACAAACACGCAGTCCATCCATGTGCTGAATGGAGCGTGAGTGCCTACCTAGTTTGTGGGTTTTTGCCATGTCTAGCCCTAGTGATGCGCGGGCCGGGCGGGTTCGGATAAGATTATCAGAAAATATTGTCGGGTCACAACGATGCAATGCAGCATTCCAACAAATAATGCATATCTACTGAAACATTGTGTGCCAGCGGGGATTCTTCGATACTCGCTCTCGAAGACACATCCCTAGTGTCCACAGTTTAATACACAATGTTTGTGTTTGTGTGCGGCCAAATGGGTTCTCTCAGAAGGGTGGCTGGCATCTCCCTTAGAGATAGGGTGAGAAGCTCGGCTGTCCGTGAGGAACTCTGAGTAGAGCCGCTGCTCCTTTGTGTTGAAAGGAGCCAATTGAGGTGGTACAGGCATCCGGTAAGGATGCCCCCTGGGTGCCTCCCTAGGGAGGTGTTCCAGGCATGTCCAGCTGGGAGGAGGCCTCGAGGAAGACCCAGGACCAGGTGGAGAGATTATATCTCCACACTGGCCTGGGAACGTCTCGGGATCCCCCAGTCAGACCTTGCTAATCTGGCTCTGGAAAGGGAAGTTTGAGGTCCCCTGCTGGAGCTGCTGCCTCCGCGACCCGACTCCGGATAAGCGGATGAAGATGGATGGATGTTTGTGTTTTACTGTGTAATTAACACATGCATTTTAAAGTGATTTAACTGTTGTCTTTTGTTCCAGATGGGTTGCCTACTCGCATGTGGATTTCTCTGGGAACCAGTATATCCTGGAGAAAGGATTCTATAGCAACTGTGCTGACTGGGGTTCCCTAGACAACCGCATCTGTTCCATCCAACCCATCCTGCTGGTGAGGACCGCTCTTAGCAGGAGGAGACAGTCATGTATTTATAAATGTATTTAAAGGAGCAATAAGTGATGTTTTGAACCTCTCGTCCCAGTAGTAACATTTAGCTTGTGTCTGTTGCGTCTGCAGGCTCCAAGTGAATGCTCTAAATCCAGAAATGAGGTGCGCATTGTCCTGAGTACTTTCTCTTACTAGATATTTGTCTGCCCTGCAGTAAGTGCCACTGCCTTGGACCTTAAGTAGGTTTTAAATGAAACACTACTATATACATATATAGCTTTTATCCACAAGCAACTTACTATACATACATAATCTATACGTATACATACGTACGTACATACATACATGCATATTGTTCATGCACATACGCACTCAAATCAGATTTTTTTTCTCTAGTTTGACTTCAGTAAAGTTTTCCCCCTTATTATAATTTACATGAATTACAACTAACGCCAAACATCCAGTAAAGATCAGCCTGTTTTCTGTTTCAAATGCATATCTTTATCATAAGTGACATTTTAAGGAGGGCAAATATACATTTCTCAATGCCTAAAGGGCATAAGTGCAGTTACGCCCTTTAGGAACCAACTGGCTTAGTATGTTCAGCATATGTCTTTCGGTTTTAATAACTCTAAATTGATTAAGAATTCGCATGTGCCATTTTGGCAGTAGAGTGAGCTCACCAAGAGGTTTCATTTGATATATATATACATCTCAGTTTCATCCAAAATGTCACTTCCACCCTTCTGGTTCTCACCCCTCAAATATTTAAATGGTCTGTCTGGGGGGTGAGAAGTGAGATAATTCTCTGAAAAAAGGCCCATTACTGGTTTCCTTTTCTTTATTTCTTGTATTAATTTTTAATTGAGACATTTCCCTACATCTACCCTTGTACTATATCTTGCCAATGCAAGTACACGATGACTTAATGACACTCATCATTTGCCTGCGGCGATGTCGACAGATCCTGCTGTACAGCGAGCCAGACTTCCAGGGGGAGTGCCTCGTCTGTGACTGTAACCTGGACGACGTGCCCGACAAAGTCCTCACCAAGTCCTGCAGGGTGGTAGGGGGGAGGTGAGCAGAGCTCGCTGGTGTTCTCTAGTGTTTCTAACCGGGAGGGAGTGTTAAGTTTAAGATAACACGCTCAGCCTACTCCCATAGCTGCGTAATAAAATACATGATATGCAAGATATAGCACTGATGTGATACATGAAAGAGTATTTAACCCGTTAAACCCGAAATCTGCAGCCCTACGGAAAATGTATAGGTTAGATGTAATATATTTTTTGAATGGTAAATGCTAAAACCTCAAGATTTTTTGCTTTTTACTCTTGACCGTTTTCTTCTGAGAATCAGGGGTTCTGTAAGACGAGGCCAACACATCGCACCTAAAATGACCATAATGCAGACTCAATAGTGCTGATCTTCTGTTTAGAGATCGGCTCTTTGTTAGAGGAACATTTTAATATTGTGGCCCCTTAGCTATGAACTATTGCTGTTAAGGCATTTTTGAGGAAATATTGTGGTTAGTAGAACCTTTATAAAAGAAAGTTGGAGTGGTAATCTGCGTCCATAACCTGGATAAGTCCGGCAGAGTTTTAGGTCACATTTTTCCTTCTGAGGCCATCTTTGTTCCGTATGTTTCAGCTGGGTGGTCTATGATGGCAAACAGTGTTCTGGCAACCAGTATGTTTTGTCTGAAGGAGACTATCCCAACTTTGAAAGCATGGGCTGTCCACCCACCTACACCATTCGCTCTGTCAAAGCTGTGCCACTGGTAAGTGGGCACATTGATTTACAATTAGTTTTATACATAGGTTTTAATAATGTATTTTCTTTTTTCTTGTTTTTTTTTTGAGAAAACAATAAATTCTTTAGCTATGATTTCATCTTTGTTCATACTTGTATTCTTTCTCAGATATTTTAATTTGTTCCTTTTCCATTTGTTGTTCCAGTTTAGAAGCTTTGAGT
This sequence comes from Typhlichthys eigenmanni, assembly GCA_027564635.1. Lineage (NCBI taxonomy): Eukaryota > Metazoa > Chordata > Actinopteri > Percopsiformes > Amblyopsidae > Typhlichthys > Typhlichthys eigenmanni. Next base: position 15,647 of record JAODUK010016152.1, on the reverse strand, counting down.
TTCTTTCTTTCTTTCTTCCTTTCTTCCTTGTCTTCTTCTGACTGTAAATGCCTTTACAAACCTAACGGGCTTACCCTCTCTCTTCAGATGTTTGCAATTCCCACCATATCTTTGTTTTCTCTGGAGTGTCTGGAGGGTAAAGAGGTCACCACTGATATGGAGGTCACCAGCTTGACTGAGGAGGGCTTCAACAACCACGTCCTCTCTCTGAAGGTCAGCGGTGGCAGGTAAGGGTGTGTGTATGTTGCCCGTGTGGGTGGGTGTCCTGTGTTAACGATAATTAACGAAGTAGAAATGACTAGTATTATAGAGGGGTATTTTAACTTTACACAAGCCTCGTGTCCATGTTCAATTTCACTCTTGCCATATTATCAGTTCTTACATTCGGTGGATGTTAAACTTTGCTTTACTTTACTACAAAAATACATTTCAATCCCTTACAGATAACATAAGGACTGTGTTATTTGAGACTCGGTAAACCTATTGTTAATGGATCTCTTTTCAGTTGGGTGGTATGTGAACACAGTAACTACAGAGGGCGCCAGTTCCTTTTGGAGCCCGTAGAAATCACCAACTGGCCCACGTTCAGCTCTCTGCAGACTATTGGGTCCCTGTACCCTGTCAGACAGGTATGGCATGAAGGGCTTTTAGCTCACCTATCAGCAGCACACACACAATGTCTGGAACACAGTATGAGTAGTTTAATAACCCCATGTTATTTACAATATAGGCCAATATAACATCTGCCAATTAATATTATTAGGAAAAATATATTTTTAGAGCACATATTGAAAATGATTTATTTTATTTAAAATATATATATATTTGTATTTATTTAAAAAAAAAAAATTTTAGCTAATTGCGAAATTCTATATGTCAGTAATATAATTATTTTTAAGACTAGGCAGAATACAAAAGTTTTATCTGTAACTAATTATTGTTTTTGGGGTCTCACGTGTACACCTTACATGTCTTTCATACAGAAGCGTCGGTTTTTCCGCATAAAGAACAAAGAGCGAGGTCATTTCATGTCCGTCCAGGGCGGAATCGAAGAGATGAAAACAGGACGTGTGGTAGTGACTGCGCAGGTGGAGCCGATGACTGACATCTGGTTCTATCAAGATGGACTTATTAAAAACAAGGTGAGTGGATATATTCGTCAAACATTTTTGTCCTAAGTCAAAACAAGATGGCAGGTCTCATCGCCCAGTCAAAATGTCCTGCATTTAATTGTAAACAATGTTAAAAGTTGTTAAATTGTGTCTTAAAATTTGAGATAACCAAATGATAATTTCCACTATTGAGCGAAAATACGAAAAACTAAAAATATAAAATAAAAACCCAACACACTTTGTCCAATTGTGTGCTTTAAATATTTATTCAGACTGCAGGTGGTACTATCGAATAATTCTTTTTGATTAATTCTCTTTGAGTTTTTCAATGCATTAAACTAAAAATATGTAGTAAAGGTGGAGTCTGCAACTGTAAGCTATGTCATATTCAGAGGAATATCTCCTCACAGTACGCTGTCTGTCTACTGTTGCACCGTAGATGTCTCGAACCCTGAGCCTCCAGGTGGTGGGCAGCGTAGAACCCGCTGCCAAGGTGGTGTTGTGGTCAGAGACCCGGCAGCCCATCCAGAACTGGACAGCCCTAATGAGCGGCTCCATCAGCAGCCACGCTTTCCCTGGCATGGTACTGGATGTCAAAGGTAGGATGGCTTTTAGCGGGACTTTCGGGAACACAAGAAACACACTTTTAATAGGGTTTGAATTGTTAAGAGAGTTTGACATGGTTCTGGACGTCAAAGGTAGGATGGCTTTTAGAGGGATTTTCGGGAACAGACACAGTTTAACAAGAAACACACTTTTAATAGGGTTTGAATTGTTAAGAGAAATTGACAAAGGAGCTAAAGAATTAGCAGATATTCACGTTTATGGCTTGATGCTTAAGAAGAAGAACCGTGTTCCTTGGGGCATCAGACTTTTCCAGTGGGGGTTGCTCCGTTTAAAAAACCTCAGTTCTAAAACTATGGTGTCTCTTGATGCTCTAAAGCCATTGGCCTTTAGTCGGTGGAGCAACTAATCTGGTTCATTTCGATAATGAAATAGACTCTGACCGGCAAATTATTTACGTGAACGGCGTCTGAACTTCTTGGACAAATGAAGTTCAGCCACACTAGATTGGTAACAGGTCTGTGATCCTTGGCTAATCGGAGAGTAAATATCGGCGCTCCTCGTAGAAGTACATTGTATACAAGAAACATTGGTCACCACTTTTCTGGGTGAGGGGGATAAAGGCTAAGCGGTGTTCTTAATAGATTTTTTGAATTCTTGTTTTCTGGTGATTTATAGTAGCATTAGGCTAGCATGATTTATAGTAGCATTAGGCTAGCATGATGACTAACGTTGTGGACCTTGTGACATTTGTATTCCCTACCTCCAGGTGGCAAATCCTATGACAAGGACCATGTAGTGATAATGCCTGAGAACGAGGAGAGGCCCAGCCAACAATGGGAACTGGAACTGCTGTAGTCCAACAGCAGCAATAATGCCTTAACTTATTCCTTCACATTCCATCGTCAAACATTGCCTCAACATTTTGTCAACCTTTCCTTTCATTACCCTGACCACTGGACAATTCACAATTCCCACAACAAACAAACAAACACTGTCATATAATCCCAGGTAATTTTTAAAATACTCCTTGTATATACCCGTACAGCAACTGTCAAACACGCAACACCATGGACGTTATGAGGGAAACACAAACTGACTTTTGAAGAACAGGTCTCAAGACTGGACTGGTCTTTTTGGACTACTGTATATGAAAGCACTGCAAGAAAGCAAACATGGTGTGCAATCCGTGCCTTTATTTTCTAAATGAATGGGACTTTCTAAGGAGGAAATTGAGAACAGCTTCAGGTTTAACTTTGTTTTGTACAATACATTTAGTTGTTTATATATCTTGTAGCCTTCTTTCAACAAATGGCATATACCATTAAATACTGTTACAAATACCAACTTATTAAGTGGATACTCAGTTTTCATTGGAATGTTAAGAGTATAAATTATGTGAATGCCTATTCAGGCCTGACACTGAATACAAGCTTATCATATATCATGCCAGTTTAAAAAAAATAAAATAAAATACTGTACATCCCTGACTGACCTTAAGTCAGTTTGAAAATTACATTTGATAGTTTCAAGACTTAATTCAATTACTGTATTCAACATGTTTTATTGGCAGTCCCATCTAGTTGCGAGATGCAACTGCACTGTGTATGTTTTTGTTTAAATATCTTTTGTTTGCTGTAGTTGTAGAAATCACTCTTTGTAATTTTTTCCATGTTGGCGAGACAGAGAAATGTCTACTAATCTTATGTCTTTCTCTGTGTCTATCTGAAGCACATAACTGCCTGTGAGCCAGTATATTTCCCGCCATTTTACTGCCCAGTACAGTGACCCTTGTATCAACAAATCACAAATGACAACAAAAAGTTAATATTTTGTCATTAATAGTTTCTGTGCAGCAGTACCAGTAACACTACATACATTTATAGGCATAACCTTATATTTAGAAAAATTTGGATATGCAAAAAAAACTATTTGTTTTTCAGTGATGAGGCAAATGTTATGGTTAACGCAGCTGTAGGTTTATGTTTACAAGTAGAGATTTGTTTAAATTCCTGAGTCACCATCCTTTTCTGTTCTATAGTGAGCATTGTATGTGACAAGCAGTATATTTAAGATATCTTAATGAATGAAGCCAAAGCAATTGTCAGGTAAATGTTATGGTTTACCGCCCCTGTAGGTTTATGTTTACAAGTAGAGATTTGCTTTCTTACTGGGTCACAACAACATTTGGTATGCTAGTGTGAAATGTGTATGTGACACACGGTATATTTAAGATAGCTGGGTGAATGAAGCCAAAACAATTGATAGTGTGTTACAGATGTACAGTATGTTGTATGCAATCTATGCTTTTATGTCAGGGTTATTCAACTCCAATCCTGGAAGACCGCACACTCCATGTTTTAGATTTCTCCCTGCTCCAACACACCTGATTCTAATGAACGAGTCGTTCAGTGCTGGAGCATGGAGAGATCTAAATCTTGCAGACCCTCTAGGACCGGAGTTGAATAGCCCTGCTTTATGTCATTTTCTGAATTGGCGGACTGTTGCTTTTTCTCTGCAGTAAACCGGATTGCACTGTGCACGTGATGGATGCTACACAGCTTTTCCCTGTGGCGCTTTTCTTCAAAGGTGTTTCTATTTAAGATATTTTAATTAATATCAAATGTGTTGTGAAATGCATTTCTACTTATTTGGCCTGTATGTTAATATTTGCTACTGAACTTTTTTAATGTAAAAATAACAGGGAGTGGTTTAAAAATATTTAATAAAAAGTATATTTTGCCCTGGACTGTTTTTCTTCCCAACCATAGTGATAGTCCTGACTAAAATCCAATAATTATTTTGACTGAATGTCCACTGTCAAGGCTCCAAAGACTAAAATGTCAAACCAAACATTTCATGTCATGATTTTTTATGTAAAATAATTCCTTAACATCCATACTCCACATCCATATCCATACATATAATTTTGCCAATAAATAGCCACAATACTAAATATATTTAGTTTGACTAGGTTTGCTGCATGATAGAAATGCATTTACCTACTTCAATATTGTGTGTATTATATGTATAATATTTAGGCAGACTAGAACAGTCTGCCTTTGTATATTGCTGGTTTAGTGGTTATGACCAAAAGAGTAATTCCAGACTTGAATTGTGTCCCTTTATATTTTAACATGTATCAGATGAACAAAAATGCCAAAGCCAGAACATTTTTTTAGTACGTTCTGTTTGTTATATACACAGTGAGCCATATTTCTGGTCACTACACTGCTGTGTAGTGTTGTTGCTGAGAGCTGCTGGAATTTGGCAGAGAGATAAAATCATACAGCTTATACAAAGAGAGAGGCTCAGGTGATCTGTCCAACAATAGTTAAGACATTGTGGAATACTGTGTGACAGAAACATTCCTTTGTGTTACTTTTTGTTACATTTCTATTAATGACTTCCTGACCTTTTTAAACAAGTGGAGCAGAGTTACTTCTTGGATATCAGATCTTATCACAGGGCATTTACAAATGTGGGCTCTATAAAACTCCATAGGTTAATAACACCTTAGGTTCATAAGGCCTGTAATAACAATGTCCACGTAGCACATTGTTACCTTGCCATTGAGACTAGTAATTCAATCAAACAATGGTTTTAAATTTTTTTCCAGTGTGTTTAACATGAATTGTATATTAATTTCTGACTGAGGGTCACCTGTGAAATAACCTGACAGGCCGGATTTCTCCACTTCCTGGAATGTCAGTACTAGCAATCCTAAGAACCAGTCGTAAGGGCAGAATTGTGAAGAGACTATGCCCTCATTGGGCAAATGTTTGTCTATCATTATGAGTGTCCTCTAACAGGTTATTTTGTCATGAGGGTGGGGCAAAGATAACAGGCTGATTAGAGGTTGTCAAGAACTGCTTTGTGTAACTCCCTCAGGGTTTTATGTACAGACCTCATCTGAAGGTACGGATATCCATAATTCTGGTAACATTTTGAAATGATGTTGCACTTGTTTGAATGTATGTTTAATATATGATCCATGTTAAATGTCGTTTTTGTTATGTGGCCACACCTTTATACTGTATATGCAAACTGCTAGTGTAATACCTGTCAGTGATTGATGTTATTTGTAGAGGTCCATTCAGGAAGTGATAAAAAGAAAACAGTGAAATTCTCTTGTTCTGTATGTCCATACATGGTTTAATTCCACACGCATTCTACATTTATTAGCAGTTCTGTAATCTGCCTGTGCCCACGTGTTTTCTTGGAGCTAGCCATGGACCCAGACTACTACAGGGAGTGTGTAAGTATAAAGCCCTCATAGAACGAATTCCAGTATCCACGATCAGATCAGACCCTGTTCAAGAACCTAGGTGATATCTTAATGTCTCTATCTGCATTCCACACATTCCACTGCATACCATAATAGCTGGTCTTAGCTGGGGCACCAGGATTCCTTTATGTGATTGTTAGCTGGATCAAGAATACAGTGTAAGGGCGCAAATAAATATTCCAAATATTCTTCTGATATTTGTCTGGTATTTGGTGATATGAAATACTAGTCTACTATATATCATGCTTTTCTCCTTCTGTCTAAATATATGGTTTCTGCTTATCGCCAGTTCGCTATGAATGTACGTCTTAATGTTGTCTTTTATTTGAATGTATGTCAGTTGTTCATAAGTTAATGTTTTTAAGGAATGTGACCTGTGACTTGTATAGTTTTCACCAGTAAAATAATCAGCTGGCCTTAAACCCTCACCCTGCAGACAGCTGTTCAGTAAATAGTGCTTGAGCTGTTTGGCATTATGTAAATGCTAAATGATTGAAAACCATATAGGTATTTTATCTTCAGACGCCCAGTGCCTATATGGTCTATCCTCAGTAACATATTTGACATTATTTTGTCTCAATAGGACTTGTCCTGGGGTACCCTGGGCACAGTGCGTGCCTTTCCTAGTTTCAAACCTGAAAAAGATGCTTCTGAAATCCAGACTGCCCTGGAGAACAAAGGTATTTCAGTTAGTAGTCTCAACAGCACATAAAACCATTCAGCAGCTTCTGTTTCATAAGCAAGCGGTGATTGTCACGTGGCTGAGGCCTGTCTTCTAAACCTGTTGCTCAGATGTGGCGACACTGGTCAGGATACTGACCAATCGGAACAATGCTCAGAGACAGCTCATTGTCGAGGCCTACAAGATAAATACAGAGAAGGTACACAACATATACTGCTTTAATGTCATCCATTGTAAATAACTTGGAGAAGTCTTTTTATAATTATCTTATGTTTTAGAATATAATGAGTACTATCATGAGTAATATAACATGCTTTTAGTGTGATGTTTGAATATGTCACATATTGAACTTGAACACTATGTCTGCTTATAAAATATAAATGCTGATCAAATATTATGCAACCATTTGAATACTTGGACACACCTTTGATTACAGAAGGCGTTAAGCAATGTAAGCTTCAGGCTAGGCTAAAGGGCTATGTTTTTTGTTTTTTAAACCTCTTGGGCTTTTGACAAATGTCAAAACAATATGTATACCCTTATTTCTTAATAGCAGTCCTATTTAACATTGACTTAAAGCTCTAAAGAATGAGTCCCCTTTGATTTTGATATAAACATAGTTGCTGCTCTCTGCCCCACATGGACAAAACTACACCTACAGTAGTATGTGATTTCTGAAACACAAAAATGTGTTTTAAAGGTCTGCTAAAAGTAATAATAATCTTTACAAAACATAGTGTCACTAGGCCACTAATTTGTCAAGTTATCCTAAGCAGCTTTGAAGGCACTTACAAGTTGTGTGGAAACGACAGCCTTTAGAGTCGAGACTACATAGCATAGTCAGACTGTCTTGTCACATAGAGCTACTTTTCCTCTGTGGTGAGTAGTGTTTGTATTAAAGACAATAGTTGAAAGACGTAGGGGTAGTTCAAACATTAGCTGTTTGACCAGATGCATTGCCGGGAGGTAAGATAATAACTGTTAGTTTGTCTGACTGACCGGGTGCCAAGCATTTTAAATCATTATACATTGTTAACTTAAATGACTTATATTATTATGGCAGCACTACATGCTGTAGCTGAAGATATCTCTTTACTTTACAGTATGTGTACTATATTAGGCCTCTCTGTACTTTAGAAAGCAACATCCAATGTTGGATCTTAACTTGTTAACTGTTGCAGGACCTGGTTTCTGCTATGAAGAAGGTGTTGACTGGAGAGCTGGAGAGTCTACTAATGGCACTGCTTATGACCCCACATCAATATGACGCGTCTCGCCTTCGACAGGCCATGGAGGTATGTGTGGTTTGTGTGTGCAGGGGTGATGAAGTCCAATCTGCACAATCTGGCTGTATCTACTGTATCTACAGTATGACAGGCCTTTGAGATGTTTGTCAGATGTTTTGAGGGTTTGTAGCCTTGCGGAGACTGTTTCAGTGTCCTGTTTATTGTTTCCATCATGTTTGTGCCGTCAGAGGGAAGCGTTGCATGTTTGTGTATATGTGCAATGTACTTACAGGGATTAGGCACTGATGAAGAAACTCTGATGGAGATTCTATGTACGCGATCCAGCCAGCAACTTAGAGATATCAGCGAGGTCTACAGTGGATGTACGTAGCCTACTTTACCGCATCAATAATGACATGCTGTGCATAAATATTATATTACCACAACTTTATGGTTAGCAGACGCTAACAGTTGTCCTATTGCTGTCCTCTATTTTTCAGTGTATAAGAAAGATCTTGAGAAGGACTTGAAAAATGAAACCAGCGGAGACTTTGCTAAGCTTATAATGGCTTTGCTGAAAGTAATTTAATTCATTTGAGCTTTCTAAGATAATGCACTTGATAGCCAATCTGCAGTGCTAGCCCTGGCATAGTTCTTACATTTACACTACATTTGGTCTTTATGGCTAAAAGTTGTTTTAAATATCATGGACTGAACTGAAAACATTTCTTTTTTTTAACTTTCCACCAGAAAGAGATTGTTGGTAGTTCGGTACAAAGTGACATTCAGGTATGCTTGTCTAGGACTTTCTAACTGACTTTATTTACTTTTAAATCCTGCCCATGGTTAGTTATGTGTAAACTTGTCGCAGTAACAGTGCGCTGTGACAGACACCAGTGGAAAAAGGCCAACACAAACTGCTCTATCCCGTACTTTTACTATACTGTATATTTGTAAACTGCCGTGTGAAACAAAGTTCTTCACCGTTATTCTCACGCCAATCGGTCAGGCTCTGTCTGCTTCACTGAATGGGAAAAAAGTTGATGTTGCACCGTGGATTAACATACTGACCTCTAGAGACCCAGACCATCTCAACAAAGGTAAGTCTCTTTCTAATCTTATATGATGCTTTTGATTGGAAAAGTGTCAATATATTGCCATGCTCTCCTGGCACTGTACAGTGCTGTCAGGTCTTGAACTGGCTGAGGGACAGTCTTTGGACAAAGCCTTGGAGAAAGGCTTCACAGGAGACGTTCGGCTGGGTTTGAAAGTGTTAGGTAGGTGCTGTGGTGCACTGTAATGTGAGGCTGTAGCCTGTTGACTATAGGCCTGTTGGTGCCATGACTGGCAGTGATGATGACCTTCTTCATTTGTCCTAACAGTGAAGTGCCTCCAGAGTCCCTATGTCTACCTCGCCCAGAGACTAGAGAGTATGAAGGTAAGACCTTGTTCATTATCAGCTGTTTTTAAATACTTTTCACTGGACAGGAGTTTGCATATCTACTGTATAACTCAAAGGTCCACATCTGAAATTGCATTTACTAACAGTCAATCAACTCACTGGTAACTTAAAACAACATGCATTCAATTTCAAGACAATCGACATACATTTGAGCCTAGTGGTAGAAATGGCATTGTTTGCCTGCAGTCGGCTGCTTGAACCTAGGCAGAAAGCTGTGATTGCCAGATGGAGACACCGGTCCAAATGATAATATACAAATTTGGATGTTAAACTCATACACTGGAATTTGTTGAGAGACTTACCAACATGACTTTGGCAGTTTTAATGTATTGTTTGTTAGACAAGTAAACTACAGTTATTGCTGAAAATACTTTTAACAACTGAAATTTGTAAATAAAGAATTTCACTGGCGTCGCACCGGAATTATGGATTCAGACTTTGAGTGATAATACAGTATTAGCCCATGAAAATCGACTTTCTCATTTCCGGAAAGTCCGTCGAGCTTACAAGGGTATACAGTTCATACTGTATATCAGACATTCAGTACAGAGTTGCTTAAATGACGTACTGTATAGTCGTGCTAATGGACGCAAGAGGCTGAGACTATGCCTGCAAAGGCTTTACCATTATCATTTTAACAAAACTTGTCGTTTGGTCCGGATGCAGTCCTGCTTTAGGAACTAAGTTAGCCCTAATGACTGCAATGATGTCATTATTCAAACCGAATGTGTTCCGCTATTGACAAATATACTAGATGTAAGCCACTTTGAATAAACATGTCTGCTATGTGCTGTATTTACATGTACACGTGTAAAAGAGCTATGGGGGAGGGATTGATTTCTACCCACATTGCGTGATGCATTCAAATGTGATCATTTATGTACAGAGAAGTGGAAGTGAATTGTTTACATGTTTATTGGATGTCTGGTAATGAAAATGTTGTTGATTGTTCTACATTTGACCCCGCTTATGACCCCACATGAATATTGTAAAACTTTGTATAGTGTTGATTTAGAACTTGCTGTGTGTTTCTAGCCAGGGATACTCCGGGGAGTAATGGTGTCTCACTGTGAGGATGATCTCCTCTGCATCAGAGTGGCCTTTCTTAAACAAACAGGCACCTCTCTTTACACTGCTCTACAGGTAGACTGAACCCCCCCCCAGCACACACAATTTATTTATTTCAACGATTATAATTCCCTTGACTGGAATTTCAGCACAAAGCGTATTTTAAAACATACACTTAAAATGTCTTTCTTTCATTCAACAGAAACATTTTAAGGGAGATCATCTACAAGCTCTGTTGGCCATTTGTCGATCTGAAGACTAAATGTCCCATGAATCCCAGAAAATCGAATTTGGCTCATGTTTATAAAGCTTACAGTTTATGTAATATTTGTATAAAAGTGCAAGAAATGACATTGTCTTATTGTGTAACTCCTACCACATGCAGGCTCAGCCTTTTGTATATTTTAGTAATTAAACATATTGCAGTAAGTTAATATTTTCTTTCTCAAGAAATATTACGTTTCACAACTTCTGTTAAACTTTTAATCCTATATCTAAATGCTATATCAATGTGAAGTTATGCAGTATTTATAAAAAATGACATCAGTACATCTTTAATACACTGACAAAATTTATATTTGGAAAAATAGAATGAGACCAAATTATACAAATCATTGATCCTGATCTACAGCAGGAGTGTGTGTAAAAGCTGCCTATGACTGTAGCCACACACACAAATATTATTTACACTAACAACTGCTGTGTAATGCATCAAAGTGATGACAGCATGACATACTATAAGTCCATTACTTACATCGGGTGCTGAGCAGAATGTAAAAAGGATTTTCGAAAGTGTGCATTTTAGTGTGGCAATTGCATAAATACTGTAGTGTGTAGTCTCTAAAAACATTATTTCATGATTAAAGTATACTATGCTCTGTATTATAGTACAGGTGAATGGCTATGGGTGGGGCAGGGCACATTATTTCCCAATGGGCAGATACACAAAAACATGCACCACAAAATCACTGAAATCCACCCTGAATACACCATTCTGCTGGGATCAAAGTATCCCAAACCTATTAAAAGGGTTTTGAACAACGCAAACTGAAGGTTTGATCCAGAATAAAACTAAGATTCTAGAATCCGTTTCTTCTTTTGAACAACCATGACGTGGCCATGCATTGGGTAGAGTGGGTTTTTGACAAGACAATGGCCTTCCTGTATGGGGAGTGGCCCATAAAATGTCTGATAATCTCTCCTGAAAGCTACACTCCTGTCTATATACTGTGGATGTGTAAAGCATGAACCAGGCAGAGTGAATAAGCCTCTGTTCCTCTGGAGAGGAAAACGAAGGAGGGTGGACAGCTACAATTTACTGTGGTACACCAATACTTTGAGTCTGTAACTTTCAAGCCAAATGCTTGGTTAGGGTGCAGCACAGCCATACCTTGGAGCAAATTGCATTCATGCGGGTGAAAGCATGCTCACTCATTTAGCCTTATGGCTAAGATCAGTCTTATATTCAAACCTAATGATGAATAAAATAGAAAACACAATAATGTATTTATTTGTGGTTCACCATTTTACTGTAGGCTCCTTTTGAATACATTTCCCAGCTTTATACACAGAATGTAGGCTATTTCACCAATTGTAAGAGATTCCCTTTACTTGAAGTTTAGTCAAAAAATGGCACTTGAAAAAAGTTAGTACATTTATTAAAGGCAGGGTCAGTCATTCTTGCTAACTGCGTGCTCAAGTCAAAACAGTATCACACGTCAAAATGCATTGTAAAGCAAAGCGTAGTGCTACGGCTTTGATATGATTGGTGTTCGCAACTTTCCTTATGTTTCTATTTGCAGAGCCAGGGCTGTGTAGAAGTATTTGAATATTTTTTCAACATGCACAAAGAACAGTAAACTAGCGAAATGTGAGGAGATATTTGCTGAATTTGACAAAAAGTGTATTAGCTACCATTCAGCTTGCAATAGCTAACTTTACCTCAAGTGTTATTAACTTTCTCTCCAACAGAAACATTTTAAGGGAGATTTATACAAACTCTACTGGCCATTTGACAATCAAGACTACAGTAAATATGTACTCTGAAAGACAGGAAGTTTAACTAGCTCTGTTTTTAACGTTTACCGTTTATATATCAATGTTTTTCAATTAATGTATGTTTTCTCCTACCACATGCTATACCCTATTGTATATAACATTTTAATAAATAAAAAAAAAACGTCCAGTTGGAAAAACTATCGCAAATGAAACACATGAAAACCTCAAACCTCTAATGCTGATAGAAGCAGAATGTATAGAAGCAGCCTACTCGATATTAGTTAAATCGGTATGAAAGCATACCACATTAAAACTGTGCAGTCTCTAAAAATGCATTGGCCTCTTCTTTCATGATTAAAGAAAGCAACATTTTAGCTGACATCTTCTATAGGTGGCAGCGGCCACTAGATTGCAAAGTGGCAAAGAATGTACACAATATAGTGTGCCACAAAGCTCATGATAGATGTGGATGTGGACGAAGCAGCTGCTTTAGTGGCGGTTGGAGCGGTGGTTGGTGTGCCAGCTGTTGTAGTGGTTGGAGCACTGGTTGTGGTGGTTGGAGCACTGGTTGTAGTGGTTGGAGCACTGGTTGTAGTGGTTGGTGCACTGGTTGTGGTGGTTGGAGCACTGGTTGTAGTGGTTGGTGCACTGGTTGTAGTGGTTGTTGGTGCACTGGTAGTGGTGGTTGGAGCACTGATTGGAGCACAGGTTATAGTGGTTGTTGCACTGGTTGTAGTGGTTGTTGCACTGGTTGCAGTGGCTGGAGCACTGGTTGTAATGTTTGGAGCAGTGGTTGGAGCACTGGTTGTGGTTGTTGGAGCACTGGTTGTAGTGGTTGGAGCACTGGTTGCAGTGGTTGGAGCACTGGTTGTAGTTGTTGGAGCACTGGTTGCAGTGGTTGGAGCACTGGTTGTAATGTTTGGAGCACTGGTTGCAGTGGTTGGAGCACTGGTTGTAGTGTTTTGAGTAATATATATCTGTGTGAGGACATATATTAAATTTAATACTATTACTAATAGTATTTACTACTGTAGTTAATTTGGTTTTGTTGTATGTGACGGTTGTATGCAGAACAAACAAGCAAAGCAATCTTGCAATTGATGATGCATGATATCATTTTTACAATATAACTTGAAGTATTATGTACAGTAAAATGCCAAGCTCTAGTTTATTTAGATGAGCTATTATTATTTTGCCTATAAATCCTAATGAATCGTGTCATTATTGTTCTGTACAAAAATCACAGATCGGTCATCCCGAATGAGTGATGAACTCTATAGTACTTGGGCAGTGACACAAATTGTTACTTTGGCTCTTTGATACCATCCTGATTAGCTCCAGCTTGATTATGAGTATCAGTTTGGACAGGTTTAAAGAACATACGTTTGATGCACAACCAATCAGTTGGAGTTAAAGGCAGGGTCAGTCATTCTGGCTAACTTCAAGCTCAAAACAAAACAGTATCGCTCAATGGCCCTCAACGGCAGCCATGCGTAATGCTGCTTTGTTGACATGAGTGGTGTTCTCCACATGGAGCCAGGGCTGTGTAGTATCAGATTATTTTTTCAACATGCATAGAAAACGGTAAAATAGCAAAATGCGAGGATATATTTGATGTAATGATTTATTTGATATAATGGCAAACATTAAATTGATATAATTCAAACATTAAATCCACTGTATATATTGTGTTTTTACTAATGAATCTTTACAGCTGCTGCAACTGTTTACATTAATTATTTGTCTCATTTACTTATTTTATTGACCTGGGATTCATTTGTGTCGTAAAATGGCAGTAAGGTTGTAAGGTACACAGCAAAGGCAAGGTATCAAAAAGGCAAATTGATAATTATGTTTACCCAGCATTATTAAATATTTAATTTGAATAATATAAAGATAAAATTAAGTTGTAAATGGCATATTTCATCTTTACATTTTTTTTAACATATTAATGTATATATTAATTTTACAATGAACTTACCCTATAATATCTTCCTGAATTTTTTGTGGTATCTAGTGATGGCTCTTTCTGCATAGTTTCATGTATGTATTTGCAACATTGGAGATGATCACTAGCATGATATACATATGACAGAAAGCTTTAGTTTGCTGAATTACTGTTGGCATTTCAACCAGCCTATATACACACTTTATATAGTTATGTATACAGCATATACTGTTATATATACAGTATATGCTGTTTGTATATGCTATATTGTTTGTTTTTTTGTTTGTTTGTTTGTTTGTTTGTTTGCTATATATTGTAGCTTTTACATAATGCTTATTTAACATAATTATTTACTATACAATGTTTGTTTGTTTGCTATATATTGTAGCTTTTACATAATGTTTATTTAATGGAATGATTTACTATACAATGTTTGTTTGTTTGTTTGCTATATATTGTAGCTTTTACATAATGCTTATTTAACGGAATTATTTACTATACAATGTTTGTTTGTTTGCTTGCTATATATTGTAGCTTTTACATAATGCTTATTTAATGGAATGATTTACTATACAATGTTTATTTGTTTGCTATATCCCCTTCAGACCCTGTGTCCATTGGAATGGACATGACATCTTTTTGTCTCTAAACTAAATAAATACTCTCTAATTGAATGATGTCAGCAATTCTGGTTACTGATTGGATCCTGATTATCCAATCAAAATCATGTTTTGACTTTGAGCACGTTCTGAGAGAGTGACAGACATCGGAGAAGAAAAGCATGGCAGTGAGACTGCAGAGAGGGAAGAGTAAGTGCCTATTTTCTATCAAAAATATACATTTATGTATACATTTATAAAATATACATTTATGTTCATGCTGGCCAAAGCAGCATGAGTATTAAGTATTAACACATGACAGTTATACAGTATTAACACTGACAGTTATACAGTATGAAAACATGCACATTTGCTGTCAGTATAATTTTAACTGTTACAAGTGATAATATTTGAAGTTATTTTGAACATATATATATAGCTCATTTATAGGATTTTTTCAAAGTCCGATGTCCATTGCAATGGACATCAGGAGTTGGGCAGTCAAGGTTAGTGTTAGGGTTAGGGTTAGAGTTAGGGTTAGAGTTAGGGTTAGGGTTAGGGTTAGGCCTACTGAAGGAAAAACAGATTATTTTTTCCAGGTAATCTTATCTACAACCATACACCTATTGTGTTCATACTGTATGCATGGTCAGATTGCGTAATTTCTCTATCTTCTTGCAGGCTCTGGGTTTTCCTGGTG
>JAODUK010016142.1:0-27181 GCA_027564635.1 Typhlichthys eigenmanni | reverse complement strand
GGCGATAATACCGCAGACCGCGGTATTGGGGCACCCTTAATCACCGCAAGGACATTTTCTTCACCGCGACAGCCCTATCCAGTACTTCTACACAGACACCGGCTCCGTAAATAGGAACACAAACAAAGTGACAAACACCGCTCACAACAACAAAGCCGTAGTACTACCAGAGTTTTGACTTGAGCTTGAAGTTAGCAAGTCTTCTCGAGAATGACTAACCCTCACTTTAAAGGTAGAGTAAGCAATTCTGGAGAAGAATTGTTGGTACTTGAACTCAACATCACCTTCAGAAGCTCCACCCACACATTGAACACGCATTGCCAAGGCCGGAATAGTGTGCGGTTCATATCACTTTATTTGTATTCAGAGCTGCAGGTCTATAGAGGTCTGAGTCACAATTACACTGTATGTACGTAAATTACATGCAATAAAAGTGTAAAGGTCACTTTATTGTCATATTATTACATTTGTGATAAATGTCTCCTAAGCTTTTCACCAAAACATTTATTTGAGTTACATTTTTAAGCCAAGAAAACTGACTGATAAAAGCTAAAAAACTAACTATATATAAAGTTCTAAAGCTTTGGCACAAGCTTGGCTACAAACAAGCTTTTGATGTTTTCTTTTTTTGTGTGGTCATTCGAATAAACCCTCAGACTTTATTATACTGGACATTCCTGGCTGACCACCAAGAGGTCTTAAGTCACCAGCAAACCAGCGAAATGTTAAGATATACTGTACATAATATGAACTTGCTATAGCGCAGCTTGGGAAAAGAGAGGAAGTGCATTCACAATAGACGTGTTTAATAAGTTCCTCAGAGGGTCTCATTTTGGAGGTGTGACGGTAAATCTGTGGACGCGTCACATGGACGGCAGGAGGAAAATGCCAGAACACACAGGAAAGCATCAACATTTACAGTATAAGTACATCTCCCTTTGGACATCATTTTTGGGACGATGTTGGCGTTGGATATTCGACCTCACTGGCGTACATGACATTCTCCGTTTTTAATGAAGTGGCAACTGTCGCTAATGTTTGACCGGGGAGACCCTGTTTGACGTGGGATACCTGCCACAGCATTGCTCATGTGTTGGACAAGACTTCAACAATGTCCTATGAGCAAAAGTTCATGCAATTTCAGATGTATAGTTATAGTGATCCCACTGGTATGACAGCTAAACTGGTATTACACTTCATTAATTTAATGTCAGTTTATGTCATAAATTCAACTGCCAGATGCTGTTCAAGTGGTGATAATGATTTCCTGCGCTTGGATGTGCAGCTCCAGAACCTGCCAACAGGGGCATGTGCTCACAATAAAGATAACGATACCGCTTTTGAAAAATGTTGCTATGTTGTTGCTTTCCCATTGAGAATGGGCAATGCATGATTTCTATAGACCTTAAATTAAAACAATCCCAAAGCAATGACTCGAATTAAAGATGGAGTCAAGCATCCTAGAGAAAGGTTGTTGATATTTGACCTTGATTAAAATAAAAACACATCTCCCTGTGGCCTTTTATTGTGGCCACCTGTGCAATCCTCATGCAGTCTGATCTGCATCTTGATGTGCCACACATGTGAATCTCAGCAAAGGAGAAGGGCTCACTAACACAGATTTACACAGATTTGTGAACAATATTTGAGAGAAATAGGCCTTTTGTGTACATAGAGAAAGTATTAGATCTTTGAGTTCAGCTCATGATGAATGGGGGCAAAAACAAAAGTGTGGCGTTTATAATTTTGTTCAGTGTATATACATAAATATGTATATACTGTATGCATGCAGTACCTGTGAATATTTCAGTCACTGCATAGATTGACATGGCGGCATTCTCTCTGTGAAGTGGCAGTTTTGTTTTTGTTTTTTTATTTATTTATTTTGCCTGGATGTCTTTGTTTTCATGTTGTAAAAAGGAAAATGTAAAAGAAACAATAATAATCAAAGTAAGCATCCCTTTTTCAGTTTGAGGTTTATCTAAGGTATCACTAAGAAGCACTAAGTAGCTCTAAGAAATGCTAGATAATTTAAAATAACACCACAAACTGAAATCTGCATCAGACGGTTTTTCCACAAGGACGAGGACCAATACCAAACACACACGCACACACGTACACACAAACCATGTTATGTCTGTCAGCACAGCATCAATTCCCAGTTTGACAAATACACCAGCGTTCTAACTATGAGTGGGAAGGAACCGTAAAATGCTACAGTGAGAAGGAACCAAGCCTTGACATCCCTCCCGTTGTAAAAAGGGTCACATGACACAGGATTGACATCTAGACAGAGACATTGCGAAGGTCAAAGGTTAACAGAATACCTTGGGTGGCATGCTTTGCTATCCCCTAATAATTACCCCTTTGGGAACCATGACCAGACTTATAATAGACGTCAACGTGGGTAACATGGTATTTCTCATTATTCCACAAACTTCAAATCTATAAGTATGTACCATACTATTCCCTTGTTTACAATAAAGACTGGGAAAGTGTTTTTTATTTTTTGGTTGGGTGGGGCTTGGGACATATTACAGTAATCAGTAGATAGATGAGATATAAGCGCACAGGAGTCACCTACTGATGTGTTGTTTGTTCCTACGTGTCTTAGGTCCAGTCAAATGTATTTATAAAGCTCTTTAAACAATGCACCTTTGTCACAAGGTACCTTGCAAAGCAACAGAGGATGTAAACAGCAATTATGCGGCTCTGAATGTTTATTTATATTTTGTATTTTTTTCAGAAAGCAACAACCCTAAAACACTATGGGGATTTTCCCTACTCATTTAATGTTCAGTTTTTATTAGACATGGCGTGAAGCTCTCAAACACACTGCCACTAAATCAAAAAACCAGTAGAGGTACTCCAGGCTGTCAGCCATGAAGCTAGCCACTGCCACAGTGAAGCATTTTGAGAGATGACCAGATTAGGTTAGGCAAGCGACGGGAAATGTAAATATATTTGAGAAATAGGACTTTCTGGCCATGCCTGCTCCCGCTCACCATGTGAATGCATTCTTTGCTGGAAAAATGTGTCTTTTTGAAGTTCACAGTGACATATGCTCTTGTTGTGAAGAAAAGCAGGGGTCTGTCTGGAACAATAAGTGCACACTGCAAATAATCCCCCCCCCTCTTCAAAGATATTACATAGCTAACAGCTATCCACACACACAAAAAGTTATGTTCCAAATAAATGGACAAAATAAATTGTTGGTCTGGTCGCTATCTCTGATATTACAGTATTAATCAATTAGGAAACAAGAATATCAAACCAAACAAACTTAACCAGAAATGTAATGAATTTAATCATTTTTACTAGTAAATTTTATTTGTGTTTAGTCATTATTATCAGAATAGCAATTTCTGTTGAGCAACTGACCTCCATGAGCCATCTTTCTGCGTTCCCCTAGTGATGGTTCCCAGGCCAACCACTGTAATAAATGTCAAAACGTAAAGTGAATCTTCTGACAAGGTGAAAAGACGTGCATGAGTCTGTGTGTGTGTGTGCTTGCATGTGTGCGTGCATGTGTGTTTCTGAATGTTTTTTTTTCTGCGTGTGTGTGTGGGTGCGTGCACGTGTGTGTCTGTGTACTTGTGGATGTGTGTGTGTGTGCGCGCGCGTGTGTGTGTTTGTGTGTTTATGAATGTGTTTGTGCATGCGTGTGTGTGCGCGTGTTTGTCTATGTGTTTATGAATGTGTTTCTGTGTGCGTCTGTGTGTTTGTCTGTGTGTTTATTAATGTGTTTTTGTGTGCGTGTGTATGTGCGTGCATGCGCGCGAGTCTCAGATGCTCTTTGTCGACCGTTCAAGCAACACAGCATGCCAATTAATTCACACCACGTCGTATTGGTCGGCTGTCCACCCCTTTAGGAGAAAACCTGTGTTAAAAAGCCATTAGTCTTGATTAGCAATCTGATTGATTATTTATTTCCCGAGCAGAGCCTAATAAGATGCTTTTACAGAAAGACAGCCATCTGTCCTAGCTCCAGTTGCCCAGACAACAGACTGAGATACACAGTCTATACATCTGCCAGAAGTTAACACAATCAATATTACCTCAGAGGAATTACTTTATTTACATGTAAATAGCAAGTTTGCTTTTTAAACTAAATGTGAGTTTTTTGACAGTTTGACAGTTTTCCTATTTTCAGACAACAATTAAATGTCATATAAATGTGTTGCTATGTTACCTTCTTAATATTAGACACCTCATTGCACAACAGAGAGGGGCTTCATAACATATTGAATGATTTCCCATTTGTTTTAATTTTATAGCAAACGTTTTACACTTCTTTCTTGCGCAGAACATATCCAGACTGATTGGCAGGAGGAATGCATGTGAGGGAAATACAGGAGGCATATCACTAATGCTGCTGATAAGCAACGCTTTGTACAGTGAAGCTTTACAGAGGCCAGCGTATTGGGAAGGAACTGGTTACTCTAATGAGCAGCCATTGCATGAAGGGAGAAGATTATAGTTGTGAGACATAAAGGTCCATCTGTTACCACAATAAAAGACAAGAATTGTGAAGAGAGAGCGAGAGAGAGAGAGGGAGAGGGGGATTCAAATGAAAGTGGGCAGGATGTGAGCCTCCATTCTGACTCCATTACATTCTGACACTATCCCTCAAACAGACAATTAGCCTACTGTGTAAATCACTTGTGTGCAGAAAGACCTAATATTATAAATACAGTTATAAAGTAATGTGGAACAGGTCAACACGTTTAGTAACAACAAAATCAACATTAAAGTGACAATTTAACATTTTGTCTGACTGTGTATATACTAGTGTATACAGTAGCTCAAAACACTAAAGTCTCCCTGATATGCTACTCAACACTCTGGAAGTAAGCTGTGGGTGACCGAGACTAATTGCACATGCTCTGTGGAACCAGGGGAGGGAGGAAGGGGATGCTTGCGCTCACCTGTTTTCAGGTGCGGATTGGTTGAAACAAAAACAGTGTTGTTGACCTAATTGCTGCAAAACAAAATCTCTGAATATCCCTTTTAAATAATAAAATCAAGCCATCAATCCCTTCAACACTTAGCAGCTTACTCTGCAATGTGCCCTTCTCTCAGTCAGTAGTATACTATTTCTGTAAAGCTGACTTTTATCAATTCAGATTATTAAACTGACACCTTTCTGACACCATTTGATGCGTTGGACTTCAATAACGTGCATCCTATACACCACCTTCACAATGCCCAAGAGAGTTAACTTAATAGGAAAATAATAGTTCTACATGTGTACATTACACATAAAAGGTACAGGTGCACATTTATCATAAGACCCAGATTTTCTAATCCATCCAGAACACTGTTTCCAGTCACTGTCCATGCTATGTATGTGGCCATTTTCAAATTGGCCACATAAAAGGCCATATTAGCGGCGAAACCCCTACATCACTGAATTGTGCATGCTCAGATTGCTACACGTTCTGTATAATATAAGTAAGGGTCTACTGTACGGCTGAACAAACTGTAACTGTACAAAACTGTAGGCGTATATTTCAGGGATGCAGGGGATGTGTCCCCCTGAAATATATACACATATTTAGAACAAGTGTATTTGTACCCCCCCAATTTAAACATGCAAGATGCACTGGGGCTGCGTGAGGATATCGGAGTAGTAGCCCATATGCGTATTAAACCGCTCACTGAACCGCAGGACAGTGTGGCCCTAATAGAATAGACCTACTACACTATTAATTCAGACTGTTTTAATGTTCACCTTGTGCTCCCCATTGACGCGTCTTTATGCCGGCATATGTGGCACTGACACCATACTTGCAACCTTTAGGTTATTAGGTAGGTTGTGGCCAAAATGTGTAGTACACTATCATTGTTTTAGGTCAGGCCATCCCAAAACACAGATGTTTTATATATGCAGAAAGTTTTGAACGTGAGCACATGAGCGATTAATTGTCCAGGGGTTAATACATGAATTAAAAATAATGTATTTATAATTTACTTCCCCCAAATTAAATATGACAGAGGAGTAAGCTCTATCATGCCTACGTGTGTTAAAAAATAGGAAACGGGCCTTAGGGTTAGGGTTAGGTTAAGGTCATCTTTACTGCATTAGATTCCATATATTTTGAGTTGTGCCAGGGTTCCTGTATTTACTGCTTTCTTTTAAATATACATTTCCACAATACATTGATGCAGAAAAGGCAAAAATTGTTCATTTGAATTCATCAGAATGCAGAAAAAGAAGTGTTTGATTCTCAAAATGTTCTGGGGGGGAGGAGTATTTTAGGGAAACATCTGTCCACAGAGTTCTCAGATTTACCCAGTTCTAGAAATGTTCAGTTCACTTGTCAGATCAGGGATTTTGAGTCTGTCTGCTTGTGTGGATATAACCTCTGTAGCTGTGCTGTACTGATTTGCCAAAATAAGTATGCTGTCCTCTGTCATTTACCTAACAAATACATCGCTAAAGCATCTTGCATAAAAAAATGTTGCAGAGAGCCAATGCAAATCTGTTAAAATGACAAATGTATTCATTGGAATGTATTTAGCTAAGCTTTGTTTTCAAAACGTGAGACGATAAGTATATAGCGCGAAGACTAGAATTAGGAGGAGATACTGGCTAAGTCAACTGTGGCTATGAGAAGCAGCCACAGATGTTAACAGCGATTCCTTGGAACAACAGAAAAACAAGGCACCGAGCGAGAATGTGCCCTTACTAAATGTGGCATTATAAACGAACCCTTACAATTTCCCATGAACAACAGGGAATGAGGAGCCAGTGGACCAGAACAGTGGGAATGGCAGAAATGTGATGCATGGAAAATATAATGTCCACCCCCCCCACCCCCCTTATCTATCACTGTGTGTCTCTTTTTCCTCCCCTTGCTTTTCATAGCCCTTAGACAATTCTTATCTGTATTTATTTACAGTGTTTACGATTCCCACAGCAGCCAGGTCTAGAATATACCAGAGTCCATAAAGCAGTCTTCGCTCCAGTGTACTGTATATCCACGTTAACGTAAAATGTCTATATTCAAACACACTAATAACAAATAAAATGAAACAAACCAATGTCAGAAGCAAGCAACTACCAGTTGATCTGCCAACGGTGTGTCATTCAGAGAGAACACAGTTCAGGCGCTTGAAAATTAACTGTAATTTCTTAGTGCTGTTTTGGAATAAAAGTGGGTACGAAACGGTAGCCTGGTGTAACCGGACCCCAATATTCACGGTGTGAAGATAGTTGTCACGCTGCTGGAATGCGAGGACCCAAACGCACGGCACACGGGCAGGACTTGAGCAAACACAAGGTTATTAAATTAATGAAGTGTAGGAACACAGGGAGCAACGCATACATTTGACAATAACCGACGAAGGATTGGGAATACACTATAGGCTATATAACCAAGTAGACAAGACAGGAAGACAGCTCTTTGGATAACAACAATGAGAGGCAGGTGATACACATCAGACATGATTACACATAGGTGGAAGTAACTAGACTGGGAAACACAGGGAGTGACAAATCCAGCTATTTAAATCAGTATCGGACCAATTTCCGTTCTCAGCATCGTATCGGTGCCATCCCTAGTCTGGCCACGCATTGGGAAGTGTTCACAGTCGTTGCCTCCTACTGGGCGTAGACTGGTTAATTTTGAATATATTAGACAGCGTTTAACCAATCGGTGTTGCTACAACTGTTTTGGTCACCTCATCTAGCTCTACCGCCATTTAGAAACACGCTTGACTTCATCGTCATCTCACTAACCCACCCTGATTGGTCCGCCAGCAGGGTGGCGGTGCGAACGCTATTGTGAACTGGGTTTCTAGACTATAATCTCAAAAAAAACTATTGAGCTGAGAGAAATTGCCGTCCAAAAACTAACCGCAGCAACATATCTTAACATATAACATATCATATCATAACATATCAAAATTGAGTTATTATTACTAAAAATTAACTTCTTGATATCATCAGCTTTTTCTGTTGACACATTTTCAAAGAGTTCAATTTGTTTTTGAGAAAAAAACGTATATGGCAGAAACTACTAAACTGGCCAGTTTTTCTCAGTTTAACTGTTTGCGTAGTGTAGTTACTGCACTTATGCTTTGTAGAATAGTCTGGCAGAGCCAGGCTAATGAAACTGGCTTTCCCCATATATAACCCACACAAAGCAGAGCTGTATATCTGTCTGTATGTTTAAGTGCTTATGGAAGTGATTCATCATTGTAGCTTTACACTGCCGTCAGATGTGTTTGTGATTGTTCTTGATTGGGCAGCCTGATGTGAGGTCACCTGAGGAACACTGCTGGAGCCGTTAAATGACTCTGGGCTTAGTCCTGTTCAATGTCAAACACATCTGAACAGTGGAGAGCAGAGCCAAGTATAGGCTGCAGGTAGGGGTTGGAATACGTCCCGCTTGCTATTGATTATGATGATTTCTGGTCAACTATTTTGTCAATGTCAAATGTACTATATTTATATAGTATTACATTTAAATCAACCATTGTCGACCAAAGTGTTTACAAGAAATAACATCCATAAAGGCACATATTTAAGAAATAGAAATTCATAAATACAAATAACATACACAAACAGGACAGTTCGACACATCAGAAGACAAGATGAATTAGGATTAAAAGACAAATGAAAAAGGTGGGTTTTTAGCAACGACTTGGAAGTATATTCCATTATATTGGGGCACCCACCACTGCTCTGTCACCTCTGGTTGTAAGCCTGGCTCTATGGACATCCAGGAGGAACTGGCTGGTAGACCTTAGTGATCCTGCTGGGGAATGATGATGACTTGACACAATTGATCATCATATAAAATAATGTTACCTAGTCAATGTTCTAACATGTTTCTGACTGGATTTATGTACACCAATACATTATTATATGGTAGACACCTATGAATTTAAAAGCAAGCAACCATCTGCCAGTGCATCCCTCTGTACATCTGAGTTAGCTAGCATAGGTTAATTTTATTTCTAAGATGTTCATAAACTGGTGTGCTCTATGGTGCTTTTCCCCATGGTAACATGCTTATTAACATGCGGCTTACGAAATGTTTCCTTTACTCATCAGGACCAGATGTTATTAGG
Organism: Typhlichthys eigenmanni; assembly: GCA_027564635.1. Taxonomy (NCBI): domain Eukaryota; kingdom Metazoa; phylum Chordata; class Actinopteri; order Percopsiformes; family Amblyopsidae; genus Typhlichthys; species Typhlichthys eigenmanni. The sequence goes on along the minus strand of JAODUK010016142.1, from coordinate 18,100 downwards.
CCATTAGTTAAGGACTTGAGCTCAACTGGAAAATGCAGAATTTTAGCTAATGCTATATAGTTCTAGGCTATACCTGCTATTGAAGACAATACAACACAGATGCTTGTGCATCCGTGTCAATCGCTGATGCTATCTGATCTAAGGAAGGCCATCTCCCATTAAGACACGCTGAGACTATAGTTGAAACGAGCTTAATGTGTTTTGAAGGTGCAAAAGAAAATATTCAAGCATGCTTAGGCGGGGCAGAGAGTCCACATTTCAGATGCTGCTCACCACAACATATTAGAAGTAATGAGACCCTACATAGGCATTCACACACTACCAGCTGAGCAAATATCACACAAGAGGAAGGGTGCTCACTGCACACAAACAGAAGGATATGGAACATTTATGTTCATTGAGAATGACCAAATGTATCTCTAGGCATTATAGTTTTTTGTGAAGCACACTGAATATTAGCCTGGCTCTGCCTGACTATTACTCTCAGATAAATAAATTATCTGAGATTATATTCTGGAAACCCTGTTCGTATTAGCGTCAGCACAGCCTTCCTGCTGGAGGACCAATCAGGGTGGGTTTGTGAGATGACGTTGAAGTCAAGGGTGTTTCTAAATGGTGGTAGAGCTAGATGAGGCGACCAGAACAGTTGTAGCAACACCTATTGGTTAAATCCCGTCCAATAGTTTCAACATTAACCAGAGGTCTACGCCCAGTAGGGGGCTCCTAATGGAGTTTGGCCAGACCCTATTCACAAAGTGAATGGTTAATGTTCACTAACCCACCCTGATTGGTCCGCCAGCAGGAAGGCTGTGAAAACACTAATGGGAACAGGGTTTCCATGGAGACTATAATCTCAGCGAAAACAAACAGATCTGAGAGCAATAGTTGGAAGGAGCCAGGCTACACTGCATCTGCCGTGTATTAAATCTTCTATATAATGTGCCATTGCCATAATATATGAAAGTAATATACTACACTATTTATTTATTATACATTTATTTGTTTTTTTTGTTACTGGATGTTGTCAATATTTTCCTATGCCTAACACACACCATACAGGTGTGAGACACATCAGCATCTGTTAGCATTATATATATAAATTAAAGTGTATTTAATGAAATAAATTACTTTTTAAATTACACTAATGTTGCAATATAGCGTTTGCCTACTAAATATACAGCGGGCCAGAATAGGTTAACAATAGAACCTTCATATAAACTGAACTTAAATATCATACTGGTGATTGAACTAATGATGTGCAAGCGTGTTGTTTCATTGAATAATGTATTTTGTAATGAGGAAGAATGTTGTTTTTTATTCATAGGACTTTAAGTAAACATTGAACAATATGGATTTTATGCCAGAACAAATACCAGGGTGGTTTGACACTGTTTGGTGGTCATGTACAGTCTATTAACATGTCATTCTCAATTCTTTGGGCTGCCAAGACCAAAGGCTGAACTCATATTGAAAACTCTCCCTGCTGGAATTCGTCCAGTTGCAGTTTAGCAGCCAAATCATGGCCCCCCAAAGCACAACAAGAGGATCAAATAAGACTTATGTTGATGTTAATTGGAATTGTATATTTTATGTTCTTTATATTACTTCAAACCAAAACAGACAAACCTAAAACCAAGAAGTTGATGCACTGAATCACTGAAACATTTGATTTACATCAGCAGTACATCTGTCAGCACAGCATTTGTTGAAATCTTGTCATTTCCTTGTCAATCGATGAAAATAATATAAATTTTTCATAACTTTGTATGTTCCACATGCAGCTCGCGAGGTACACTGAGCTGAAATTCACATTGTTTTGGCGGACTATGGGGGTAGATTTCTATCAATATTATTCAAGCGCAAAAGTACAATCCACACATATTTTTACCATCCACAAGCGCACACCTCTCAGTTTGCATGCGTAGGTATAATCCACAAACGTGTTTTTGCCATCTGCAAACACAAACTTTACAATTGCAAAAAAATATTCATGCATGCACTTTCTATTTTCAGATATGTTAACAATATTCACGTTACGAATCAAAGCCTTCGCTTGCGTTCTGGTGACTCTGCATTTGTGGATAGAAGGACACACTTGCGCTTCCAATATATACGCTTGTAATTTTGAGAGAAATATTCCACAGTTTGGTCCATCTGAAACGCAACCGTAAAACACGATTCGAAAGCATAAAGTTTCTTCTTCTGGCTAATACGGCCGATGCAGGCTCACCAGCACCATAACGTGGCGACAAACGTACATTACATCGGCTACTTAAGTAAACACCTGCAATTCATTTCAATGACTTGGCAATTTACTGCTCCCTTGATGGATGGGTTAAATGGATTATACCTACATATGCAAACTGAGAGGTGTGCGCTTGTGGATGGTAAAAATACATGTGGATTATACTTTTGCGCTTGAATAATATTGATAGAAATCTACCCCCATAGCGGACAAGCAGGGCCGGCTCGACGCATAAGTGAACTAAGCGAGTGCTTAAGGCCCCGTAGCCACCAGGGGGCCCCCTCTTTTTTTTAAGTTTTATTCTTTCAACGACCACGACCACTCACATTCATGTTTAAACAAGAAATGCCACAAAAATGGACTGAGGCAGATACATTTAAAAAGAAAATGTAAAATAACTAGCAAGGTAACGGTATGGTTGCATGCCAAATTACAGTATTAGTCTACTGGTTTATATTATTTTTCAATACACTATGTAGGCTATAACACATTGTGCTGTTACCACTTTGAAAATTAGCTTTAGATTACTATTGTGAGTTTGTTACCTTTTAGATAAACAAACATAACCATAAGCTGACACTGGTATGTTGGCAATCCATCTAACTATAAATAATTATATTACAGGGTTCCCACTAGTCATGGAAATTCTGGTATATCATGGAATTTTAATAAAGTATATTCCTGGCATGGAAATTCAAGGAATCTTGTAATGTTTTGGGTCAAGTCAGGAAATATCAGGGAACTTAAGTGCTTGAGGAAGGTTACTTCCCCAAACAGAAGACACAGAAGAGGACAGAAGTGTAGAGCAGTATTTTTGACCTCAGCAGGGATAATAATAGTACATGAAAAAAGATATTTGATTCTCAAAGGTTTCTGGGGAAGGACTCTTATTAGTATAAGGATGATTTCCCCTCCTTACAAAACCTACTTTAACATTGATTTTTTTTTTACTTGTGTAGTACAAATATTATCCAATTAATATTCAGATTTGTATCATTGTCATTCTGCCTATCCCTTTTACACAGACATCAAACTGAAAGTTAAGGAAAAGTCAGGTAATGTTACATTTGACTGGGAGAGTGGGAACCCTTACATTAATAATGTGTGTGTTAGATTTACAGCTGGTGTGCGAATGATCAAGCATCGACAAGAGTGAATATTATTGGCGATGCAGAGGCGGTGGGAAGCCCCCTAATTCAATTCTGCTTAGGGCCCCATTAATGCTTGGGCCAGCTCTGGGGACAAGACGTGAACAGAGAATCGTTTTCTTCGTCACACAACACAATACGCAGTGAATGTCCACAAGACGTGGAGGAGGGCCATGGTATGTGCTTACAGTGAGAGGAAGACAATGTGTGTGTGTTCCTCTCCATTTAGGTGTGAGCAGCTCCGGTTTGGGGCGGCCTCCTCCTCCCATGTCTCCCTCGCTCTGAGCAGTGAGGGCGAGCGAGCATGGCGAGACCCCCGGTCGCTCGCTCCGGACACAATGGCGACAAGCCCTCGGTGACAGCAGGAGACAGGAACACGCACAAACACAGGAACTCTCTCCATTCTGCCACCGAGACAGGCTTGTCTCAGCGCAACCCTGAGAGCAGGAGGAATTACTGTCTCCCCCGCCCCCCATCCCCAGTAACTCACTCTCTCTCCCTGTCCTAATATGACAGAATAGGACCCCATTGGTTGGCTTCAAGCTTGTACTGTGGTCCCCTAGGAGAGATTTGGAGCGCCACACAGTCTCGGGGAGAGTGACAGGGATATTCCATGACCTCTTCTGACTTCTGGGGGAAGCAAGTTATCTTTGTAAAGAGTGACACCGTCCTTGACTGTTAGAGCAAGGTTAATAAATTATTACAAAACATTATTTTTGCACATTAATTGTAAGCCTTGTCCGACATAATATGTCACTGACTAACTGGCAAAAAATGTCAATTCTCTAGATGATATCAGCAAGCATGTTAGCACTTATTGTAAGGTAATATTACAATTCACTCATAATAACACCATATTGATTTTTTAACAATGCTTACTGTGAATTCCTAAAGAGTAAAACACATAGAATAAAATAAGTGCAATAGCTCACTACGTGTCAAGGTGTCCTTAAGCAAGGCACCTAACCCGAACTGCTCCCGGTGGTCGGTCGTGCCTTGCACAGCAGCAATCGCCATCGGTGTACAGTGTGTGTGAATGTGAGGCAATCCTGTACAGCGCTTTGAGTGGCCGTAATGTTAGAAAAGCACTATATAAATGCAGTGCATTAATCACTCCTATATGATCTACTATATTTCTTTAATAACAACTCTCCAGAAATGCTATTCAATGCAGATGATATAATAAACCAAGTTCTACATCCAGGTGATGTGTCTACATCTTTCTCAGCATTCAAGTGAGATGCATAAACCGCCTCTCAAAACCAAAGTATTTTTCCACATAATGCAACGTTATTTTTGTATCACAGTTTTTTGATCACAATACATGACCTCTCCGCCTGTGGGTAATTGTTACAGTGATCCTGCATTGCCCTGTGGCGCAACCATGTTGTATGTGACTGCTCTGTGTGTAGAGCAATGGACATTGTGACACAATAATGCTAAGGTTAAGGGTTCAGGAAGGTGTGGTTGGTAAACCACCGCTGAACAGCATACAGTAAGCATATTACATTAATACCGTTGTTCCTTATCTATCACCTACATCAGTTAATAGTGTAAGTGTACAGTATATAGCATAACATACTCTGTGCCATACACAATGGGCTAATCAATAGGATGATGATTGAGCTATAAACCTGCCAACCACCAATGTAGTTTTCCTGTGCTCTGCATTGTACTGTGCTTAAGGCATGTACTCCAAGAATTTCCTGAGGGACAGCACTACAATAACGTCAGATTATATCGTTCTGCACCCATGGGGCACCTTACCTTAACCCCCCTCTCCCTCCCTAAATCTCCCTCCCCGAATCTGGCATTGTTCAATATTAATGGTATTGACCTTGGGAAAAAACCTGCTTCTGAATTGGAGACCTGTGGTCCGATTCAGAGCAGAGCTCCAGTGCCAAGGTACACAGCCCTAATCAGCACACCAGCCTCCCCCAGTGCCCGTCTGAGACCTGCATGGATCGGAATGCCATTCTCTCACCAATCAGCGTAAATGAAGGGAATGGCACCATAGGAAGTACATACAGTAGGTTGTGAGCACCCAGTCAGCGTATAAGAAGGGAATGGCATTATAGGAAGTACACACTCTCACACAAGAGAGGCTGGGCCACACGTCCCCTTTCAGCGGTAAGCCCCTGCTGAGAGAAGTCACTCTCCAGAGGATTTCATATGTGCAGCATGGTCTGCGAAGGCCTCAGTCGGCTGTGAGAATGGCTCATGTATAGACTGGCCTTGTATTGACAGGGAATGTGCGACACAAAGCTCTGCAAGCCTAATGAGGGAATGGACCGCCTAATGCTTCAAATGGCTTGACAATACCAAATTGTGCACTTATTAACTTCTGGTGTTAAGTGTGTTGCAAACAAGTTTCCTTTAGGATATATTATATATTAGGAACAGAAATAGAACAGAAATTTTATATTTAAAAATATGAGAACAAGTACATTCACACACGTATGCATTACATATTGACTTGCTCAATGACCATATAAGGGCAAACATAATTACTGATCTAATGTCATATTTGAACACAAGACCAGTTAGGGAAGGAATATTGTGTGTAGACTATATATTTAATATATTTTCCAGGAATAAAAAGTAGTCCTTTTTGACCCTGTTCAATATACACAAATAGTAAGACATTTCCCTGTGAAGGATTCTCTGGTGAAAATATGTTTTACAATACAAAAAAAAAATTGTAAAATAAATATTGGCATAAGCTCAAAAGGACAAAATATGCGGTCTCCACCAATCAAATCTGGAGACTTTCAAACTAAAAAACTGACTGTTGGGATTATACATTGTTCATTGTTCAGATTACCCATGTTATACCTTTTAAACACATTCCCCTCTGTTGGAAGAAACACAGGATGAACATTTAATTCAAAACTTTTGTTTTTAATCACAATTTGCTAGTCAACTTTGTATGGTCTTAGACTTTGTATGGTCTCAGACATCTAAAAACATTGTGAAGACGTGTGAACCGTGAACATAACTTTACCATGCTTCTGGACTGGAGTATCAAAACACCCATTCTTTCATATGCATTTCATTTCAATGCCTTTTGTTTTCCTACATTTTCACAGGGAATAAAATGTATTAATTTATTCATTCATTGAATTTAAGGTGCGTCTAAACGCCATATGTTTCACATTTCTTTAAAGATCAGTGGAGTTATGGGTAGGGTGGTTGTTTGTGAGTTCCTCTAAATATAACAGAACATGATCCAGCTCTTGAGTGGGATTCAAACCCCCTGACATTAGTGATATAAGAAAAAACACACTTGACCTAAACAGGATTTGTTCATTTATATTGCTGCAACATATCTAGCAACAGTCAAGCGGTCTTTTGCAATACGTGACGATGATGACTCAATCTGGGGTGTGCAGGACAATAACCCCCTCTTCCAACAGACTGAACACAATACAGTCAGGAGTCAGGACCGTTGCTATCCAGTTGTGATCATTGTCCCATTCCCTATCACACACACACACGCACACGCACACCTGCACATTTAAATGAGGTGATCACAGGCCTAGAATACTCCCATTACGTTCCAGCGGCATGCCTGTCTCATGTGCATACCTTCCTGTTTGTTACAGAGCATGCCTCATACCGTGCACACACACACACACAGGCCAAGTGCTTTCCTGCTGCTGTACATGGTGAGTTCTGTTTCTAATTATGAACCTGAGCCAGGGCTTAGGCACTCCATAAGCAGGCCACCGCTGCATCTGTGATATATGGTACAGAAGTCTTCCAGCCTCACGCCCACTAGAGACTGTGGCTGCAAATCAGGAATAGCTGGACCATGTTAAGCCTGTATGGCTTTATATCCTGGAAGAGATGGGTAAAAGATTCTTTATTTGCTATCATTTATCTTTCATTAACCACAATCTCTACTGCTCGTTTATATGCGAATGATACAGTTAAAAGCAGCACTGGAGTTTTGTTAAACATTTACCACAATATACGTACATGTTTTACTGACTTTCAGTGAAAAAATAATGCATCCCAAACTCTGCAATTAACTTCCATTGTTTATGAAAAACATGCTCCAGTGTGTAGATATACATTGTTGGAGTGTATAATAAATAAGATATTTAAAATATTTATCTTTCTAAGCTTGAAATATACTTAAAATTAAATTCTGCACTTCTAAACACTACATTTAGAGTAATAATTAGTTATATATATACTATAGACTATATACAGTTTTTTTCCTTTCTTTCAGTTATTTAATTTTTTATGTAGAATGAAATCTAAAAATAATACAAATAATTCAGCAGAGAAAATCAATAATGCATTATATTAGGAATGAAGAAATAAATCTAGTGAGGAATAAATCTTCTAAGACCCAATGCGGCAGCTATCCCCATGCAAACATTTAGTTTTATCTGGACCATCTACAAAACAAAGCCAAATTAAGACAACAGTAGATTATTTTAGCATGTAACATTTGTTAAAGAAGGGGAAATCCTTTGTAGACAGAATGGTTTCCCTTTTGTGAAATAAAGCCACAAATATTGTGCCAAAATCAATCTGGAATGCGGTAAACAATATTAAGGGACAAATGTGTCCTTGATGACAAATCTGTGATAACAAGTTTCTGGCATTGCAGGACAATTAATCATCACACAATAGCATTATTCAAACCCCAGGGACACATGACTAATTTAATGGTGAGGGAGTGATAAAACGCATTGGAATCCACCTTGCTCCATGATGAATGTCTCCAGGGCAATAACACACTGTCGTAAAGTTAGGATATTACATGGCCACCTCTCAAATAGATATGTTTTGCTACATATTGTTACTGACCAACGGTTCAGAAAACGGAGCCAAAGCGCAATAAACACAGGAAGCTTCATTGAATGTATAAAAGAAGCACTTGACGCGACGATGGGAGTCGAGGTCAATGCAATATTGTTGATTATAGGAAACTCGTCCCGGCTATTAACAATGACGAAAACAAACAGAGGTTGGTGGACGTCTTGGAGCAGGACAGCAACATCTAAGTGGGGCTTTCCGACAGAGCAGCAGGCCCTCCCGGACCCTTATACTATGAAAGCCTCAAGTAGGCTGTAACTGCCAAGATCATTTTCAGTACACCTACGTTTTTGCACAGAGGAAAACCCCCGAACAGAGATCTTTGTTCCTTTGTTAATGTCCTTAAGCAGTCAATAGGCACACTGAGGGTGTGCACGTCCTTGATGTGGCTGCAGCAACAGGATGAAGATACATAATCCATATTCTTTTGGTTTGGTAAACACTCCTGGAGGACATGCAGCTACAGCGACGCTACCCAAACCATTTGACCTGTGATCCCCGACAACAACTGACTTAATGCTGTTGCCGTGTAAACATATCTGATATTTTAATAACAACAGTATAACAATACACAGTAGGCTTATACACCATAAACAAAAGAGTAGCCTACTCTGAAACACATTACGATAATAATATTAAGTGCATATTTTGTATTAGTTATTGTGGTCAATTGGCTGTAAATACTTAATAAATTACATGTTTACAAAGGAAGACTATCATGATTACATGGACTGTGCTGACATCTAGTGGTAAAATTGACATTCTGCAGCATACCAAGTCAGGTCATCTAATTCACATCAAAGCACTGCACAGCATTTCTCATGCATGGAAACAGACACTACCGAATCTGTATCTTATCCTCAGAGGGCAAGGAAAGCTTGCATGATTTAGTGCTTGATTAAATATAATTAACTCTTTTCTAGTCTGACCACTGTGCCATTAACCCAAATAAGTCAGACAATCAGAAGGTGGATGAACGGAGCAGAGTTGAAACTATGCATGTCCATGACACAAAAGAACTGCTCCTAAACAAATTGTATTGTAAATTAACCATATGCTAAATAAAAGTATACGATTTGTTTTTAGAGCATTGGCTCATTTTACTCCATAATACATAATAGTTCAAACGCAATCACAATTCATTAATTTACAATTAAACCCTAGAAGCCCATTAAAAGTGTTTCCCCAAACAGAAATACTCACAGCAAGTTCTCTTTCAATAAGCATGTATAGTTTTATTATTATTATTATCATCATCATCATCATCATCAAGTGTGTAGGCTATAAGTGCTCAAGCAGATATACCTTCAAGCAGTCAACAAACTGAGCAGACAGTTGGTAAGGTACATTATACTGTACCCCAAAGTTCATGAAGACGTGCCATATACTTGCTTTTGACCACCGTACCCGAACAGGAAAGGGAGGGACATCATAAGCAAACTGACCTCTGCTCTCCATAGCTTGGACCAGGAGGTCTAGTGGTCGGTGATCGACCTCTGAAAGCCTTCCACCGCCCTTATAGCAACCAGTGCTCCACAGCGTTAGCATGTATCTACTCAATGTAAAATTAATATAGGCTTATTTCCTCATTTTATATTGGCCAGCATACAAACTAGTTTATCATTAACTAATTAACTTTGGTCACCATGTCCGTTACTTGTTTGGCTGTTATTGACAGATTTCCATTTAGAGAAGGTATTTTATTCTTGTGGGAAAACAGTGCATCATTAATCATCATCATCATTATTAATTCAATAAATGAGTGATCCTGTGTGTTCAGTTTGTATGTGTATGTAGGAGTTGATTTGAACACACCTACAGATACAGTCCTGTAGTTTAAAATATCTTGCATAGACCAAGTAGTGTTTAGGGACCGTAGACAACAATTAACAATACAGAAAAGCTTGTGGGTTTTATGGACCAGGAAGGATCAAAAGCTACAACAAACCCACACATCCCACCACTGAGTGGTATAAAAGTGGGGGGTAGATTGTAGCAGAGTGAACCTTGCCCCCTTCTGGATGTGATTGTACTAATTATGAACGCCCATAATAAGTGGGTATATAAGTGGACCAGGTATCACTCCCTGACATATGCCTCTGTTGCACCTCCCCTTTTCTCCGATGGAGGTTTGTCTTGTGAGGTGCGTTTGTCCCGGGAGGTTATTGTTTGACTAGTTTATCACTGTATGATTTTAATTGCGATTATCTTTTAATGCACAGCCTGCCCTGAGTTACTGTGCCCATTTGTATGGTATTATTGCACTGCTATTCAGCTAGGCACAATATATTAAAATTTTGTATTGGCATATCTTATGTTGTAGCATTTTGTTTTGTTTTAGCTGTCGAGTAGACTACCGGAGCTGTTGTGGACTCGTTTGTGCCGTAGAAGCCTTTATTGGCGCGGTACGTCATTTACAGATTAATAATATATATAATTGTCCAATGATTCACATGTTGTTTTTTATTGATGTTGCCATGCCTTGTCTCAATAGGATCGATTGGTGTTTACCTCCTGTCACAGTGGTGGTGCTGCGTCACCGCTGCTGTTCTGCTGCTCTCCGTCTATCCGGCCAGCCTCTCCCTCTCTGCCTCTATCCGGCCAGCCGCTCCCTCTTCCCGACCAGCCGCTCCGTCTATTCGGCCATCCGCTCCGTCTCTCCGGCCAGCCTCTCTGTCTATCTGGCCAGCCGCTCCCTCTCTGCCTCTATCCGGCCAGCCGCTCTCCGTCTCTCCGGCCAGACGATCTGTCTTCCCGGCCAGCCGCTCCCTCTCTGCCTGTATCCGGCCAGCCTCTCCGTGTGTCCGGCCAGCCTCTCCGTCTGTCTGGCCAGCCGCTCCGTCTCTCCGGCCAGCCTCTCCGTTATTCCGGCCAGCCCCTCCGTCTATCCGGCCAGCCGCTCCATCTCTCCAGCCAGCCTTTCCGTCTCGCCGGCCAGCCTCTCCGTCTCTCCGGCCAGCCGCTCTTCGTCTCTCCAGCCAGCCTCTCAGTCTCTCTGGCCAGCCGCTCCGTTATTCCGGCCAGCCTCTCCCTGGCTTCGTCTATCCGGCCAGCCGCTCCGTCTCTCCGGCCAGCCTCTCCGTCTATCCGGCCAGCCTCTCCGGCCAGCTATCTCCAGCTGCTTCGTCTATCCGGCCAGCCACTCCATCTATCCGGCCAGCCGCTCCCTCTTTGCCTGTATCCGGCCAGCCGCTCTCCGTCTTTCCGGCCAGCCGCTCCGTCTCTCCGGCCAGCCTCTCCCTCTCTCCGTCTCTCCGGCCAGCCTCTCCGTCTATCCAGCCGCTCCGTCTATCCGGCCAGCCGCTCCCTCTTTGCCTGTATCCGACCAGCCACTCTCCGTCTCTCCGGCCATTCTCTCCGTCTTTCCGGCCAGCCGCTCCGTCTCTCCGGGCCAGCCGCTCTGTCTGTCCGGCCAGCCTCTCTGTCTCTACGGGCCGGCCGCTCCGTCTGTCCGGCCAGACTCTCCGTCTCTCCGGCCAGCCTCTCCGTCTCTCCGGCCAGCCGCTCCGTCTATACAGCCAGCCGCTCCGTCTATCCGGCCAGCCGCTCCCTCTCTGCCTGTAACCGACCAGCCGCTCTCCGTCTCTCCGGCCAACCGCTCCCTCTCTGCCTGTAACCGGCCAGCCGCTCTCCGTCTCTCCGGCCAGCCGCTCCGTCTGTCCGGCCAGCCGCTCTGTCTATCCGGCCATCCTCTCCATCTCTCCGGCCAGCCGCTCTTCGTCTCTCCAGCCAGCCGCTCCGTCTCTCCGGCCTGCCTCTCCCTCTCTCTGTCTATCCGGCCAGCAACTCGGTCTATCCAGCCAGCCGCTCCGTCTATCCAGCCACTCCGTCTCTTCTGCCACCTGCTCCGTCTCTCCGGCTAGCCTCTCCGTCTATCCGGCCAGCCGCTTCATCTCTCCAGCCAGCCGCTCCGTCTATCCGGCCAGGCGCTCCCTCTCTGCCTCTATCCGGCCAGCCGCTCTCCGTCTCTCCGGCCAGATGCTCTGTCTTCCCGGCCAGCCGCTCCGTCTATCCGGCCATCCTCTCCGTCTATCCGGCCAGCCGCTCCGTCTGTCCAACCAGCCTATGGGTGGAATGTTCATATTACATAGACTGAAGATATTCCACCCTGTCAGGAAAATTGTTATCACAGAATGTTTAACAATATTAATATATTCTTAGATACTATATGTCCCTTATTCAATTACAATATGTTATTCTTTAAATAATAAAACAATTATATACTGTATACATGTATAGAATGTGTGTATTTTTAACCATGTGCTTTTTATATGCTGCATAACGGGGTCTAATGAAGCATAACAGGGTGGAATGAAACATGACGAGTGATGTACTCAGTCTAGCATTATTTTGTTATAGTGACCACATGGCCGGTTGTTGAATCCTTTACTGAAAATATATAGTTTATTCCACAAATAGATATACAAATAAATTAATCAGTGTAAATAGTTTATAGTCTATAATTTATATCACTTTAAGAGTGCGACAAGCAGATTAACATTATAACACTTGGAAAATAAATATCAGTGAAAGTTTATGCTTACCTCAGTTTGAATTCCCTCCAACATTACAATGTAAATTCCTGAATATGGCCTCAATGTAATTGTAGTCTTCTTGTGTTTAGAAGGTGAAAACCACAAACTAAAAATAAATTATGAAAATGTTTAGAAATAAATATAGTTTCCCCTGGTATACATCAGGGTTTCTGCAGGTTTCACCTAGTAAAATTGAAGACTTTGTAAAACCATTTTAAGACCATTATAAATTAAATTTAAGACCTATATCACGACATTAAAAAATGAAAACGTGCAAAGGAAATGCAGTCACAAAATTACTTAAAGTAAATACATTTATTCAAATGTCACAGAACACCGGTTAGATACAGTATATTGTAAAAAAAAAAAAAAAAAAATGTAGTTTGCACTACATTAATCTAAGCGCTTCTCCTTTAGCCAGAATCTCCTCCTTAATGTTCTTGAGCTCAGCTGATTTCTCCTTGCTGGCCCTCCTCAGAGCATTTGACTTGGCTATTAGCTGAGCCATCTTACTGCCAGCCTTGCCCTCAGCCTCTTCTGCAAATGTGTCTGCATCTCTGGAAAGAGTTTCAGGACCTACCTGTATAGTGTTCTGCCTTTTTTTGAGTTCCTCCAAGTAATCATCTGCCGCCTTTCTTTTTTGGCCCTGTGCAAGGGACTCTTTCTTCTTTCTCTCTGTCTCAAGGTAGAGACGGTACCTGGTCCTGGCTGACGCAACCAAACTCAAGAGTTAATTTGTCAGGTGGACTTTGGTAACACCCCCATGTCGAGTGACATAGTCAAATATCAGCCTCTGTGCTACTAAAGTGTTCTCTTGCATGTTGCAGGTTTCGATTTCTTTATTAACAGAAAAGCCTCTCTCAACTGCATTTTCCTGACGATGTTTGAAAGTCCCTGAATGCAGTCTCTTCTAAACTCAAGGACTCTGAACTCACCAATTTTCCTGCTCTGGATGTGAAAATAAAGTAGACAATAATATGTACAATAAAATTATATTTGCTGCTGCTGAACTAAATTTATAAAAAGATATTTATAAATTACCACACTACCTCGAGGACTGACTCAGCACCCAAGCCCATGTCAATGTCCTTTGGTTGCTTATAAACTACATCCAGTTTGGTTAGCTGCAGTGTGGTGATGTCCTGGAGGACCTCTCTCAAGCGTCTCAGTAGACTCTGTCAGAGGATAATCTCAGAAGTAACTTGTATCCACATTAAAATATAAAGCCATATATATTACATCGTCATTTAAAAAGTGTAATACATTGCTTATTCATTATTATTCATTAACAAAGTGTATACATTAATTACCGGTAGGCCTAATCAGTAGTGGCAATAGTTCTGTGCTTATAATGTACAAAGCTATTTGTAGTCTCTTCTAAACTCAACTTTGATCAACTCAGCCAGGTCATTGCTGAAGAAAGGCATCACTGGCTCATCTGTTTGATACCTCTTTAAAAAGGGATTGAAAAGCATGGCAATAGTCAAGGAGAAGTGTAACTTGGCCATGATGAGTGTGTCCTTAATGGCTTCATCCACTGTGTTTAAAAATGCTGTCCCAGGGTTAGCGAGATGTTTTCCTCTCACCGCATCCATATACTTTGTAAGTGATGGACAAACTTTAAGAGCTCTCTCTATCACAGGCTGGTTTTCAAGCCACCAATGACCACAGAAAGATAAAGGGAAAATGGTAGACTTGGTCACAGCAGTGTAGTCTTCTCTTCTTGCTGGCACATTGTGGAATAATGTGTGCATGGCTCTCAGCAGTTTCTCCACTTGCCACATGGAAAAGTCACTTTTAACAGCATTGTGTAATGTGTGGAGTCCACTGCTCCCGACAGCAACAATTTGACAACCTCCATACCTTTCTGCGTGTTGTTGTTGGAAGAGTTCCAAAAATTTGAAATTTACATTAGGCCCATCCAATGAAATTGACACTAGCCTTCTTAGGTCAAGTGGGTCCACACACACCTGAGGAAAATAACACTTATGTTATTTCTGGTGTTTAACATTAACCAAGAAATTAGTAGGGATTAGTAGGGATATACTGTGAATATTAGCCCCTTCCTTTTTCTATTAATTGGGTATATTGATAGATTTTACTATGCCCCATCGAACCATCTATTGACTATATATTATGTACAACACAATTGTCCTAATACTCAACTATACGACCCTTGGAAGATAGGTAATTCCCCTTTAGTCATGGATCTGATCAAGGATTCTTCCTCCCTACTGTTACTGTTGTTATAAAAATTAAGTTTAATTCAATACAACTGAAGTATTAATTCTTGCAAAATAGCCACCTAGCACAGATAAAGAAGCTAAGGGAGGTAGACACCACACTGTTGAACAGAGAGTAGAAACAATATAAAAAATGGGTAACAATCCACTTAAAAGATCAGTTTAATCACCCTTTTACAAGTGAAAAAAACAAATCTAAAACGTGACAGTAAAAATGTTTGCTAAAATAAAACATTTATTTACTTTCAAATGTTTCAATAAGTCAGCTGTTACATGCCCCATGAACTGAGATCCCAGATATCTTGACTGTACCTGCCTGTCCTCCCAAAAACGTACGTGCACGTCCAGCTGTTTCGTTTTGGTGGTGTGATTCAGACTCTCGTCGAACATCAGAACAAACGGTCCCGTGACTTTGGAAATAAGGTCTGCCTTGATAAAATCCGCTGGTCCAAAGCGCGTAATGTAGGCAGTTTTATCTTTCCCACACCTGAATGATTTAGCGATGTCAGAGTCCGGAAACATCGTCTGAAACAATTCCCCAATTTCCTTATTCGCGTTATAGGATTGGTGTCTAGTCACCGTGTGGAGAACCCAGAGCACCTCTGCTCTTACTGTTGGCTCTGATCCAAAAGCGACATAGAGCTGCCGAGCTGCGTTGTGGGTCTCGTCTAGGCAGCGTGGAGGTAGTGCTGCTGGGGCCGGAATTGGATAGTTGGCAGAACTGGCTATCGTTTGCCGGAGACCCTTCAAAGCAGTTAGATGCTTCTCACTTTTTGCATGAGACTCCAGCGCCCATACACCAACGTTCCCAGTTTAATTACCTTCTTGCATAAAAAGCAGTAGGCTTCAAATACGTTGCTGGCAACTGGTTTTAACCAAGCTCTAAATTCAGTATTTTCCAGCCAAGAATCGCTAAACTTGCACTTCCCCATAGCTGAAAAATAAATAAGTTTTATGTGGTACAATCCCAAAAGAAATTTGCGCCAATAACACGAAAGCTGCAGGTTGGTCTTTGTAGTCGTAATACAGCAAATTACTGTATATTTGGACTAGCGGAAGAAAAACTACAACACCCATCGGGAAGATACATTCTAAAGTGCTGCAGGAGCATTTCAATCGCTTTAGAGATAGCGTTATATGGACGTAAGAAAATTAATACCAGTTTAAAATTATTTAAGACCTAGAACACAATACTTCAGCGAATTTAAGACCTTTTAAGGCCTAAAATTTGGATTTTTGAATTTTAGACTTTTTTTAGACTTTATAAGACCCCGCGGAAACCCTGTATATTGTATCTTTACATGGAAAATAGTAGTTTGCTGCTATACAGTAATTAAAATATATCATAGTACAGAGGACTTTTAAGCTTTGATAACAAAGGAAACAGAATTATGAGAGCTGCTTACTATAAAACATAAAATATCGCAATCACAATATTTGCTAAAACTAATTACTTTTTGATCAAATCGTGCAGCCCTAGTGTAACCAACTGCAATTTCTACTGAGTGTGTGTGTGTGTGTGTTACCTTGTGTGCCCACTATCTCCATGTGGAGATGGGCCAGACCACTGGCGGTGGACAGGGACAGTTTGATCATGCCTTCCACTGTGACGGTGTAGCGGTTTAGGTAGTCAAATAGGGAGCCATGCTCGTGGTAGTCTGATACCAGCCACAGTTGGGTCCAGGTGCCATTATCTGCAGACGGACAGAAAATGTTTATACTGCATGTTTTAAAGCGAGTGTGGAAAATGTGGAATATTTTTTGTAGCCCCCCACACACCTCCATCCTACAGTTCTAAAGTGTTATTTACTTTTACACCAAGCTGTCATAAATCCATAGCATAAATCGCGCAGCAGGTAGGGCTGCACGATTCTGGATTAAATGACAATCACGATTTTCTTGCTTAGAATTGAGATCACAATTCTCTCTCAATTTGTTCCCCCCTTCCTCAAAATACAGTATGTTTATTGCACTTATTTACATGTACGTGAAACATAAGGCAGGGCTCGACATTAAGGCTTGTCCGCTTGTCCGGGGCAAGGCAAGAGGATTTTACTTGCCCGACCGGACAAGTAGTCTGACTTAATGATGTGTCACTTGTTACGTTATTTTAATGAATTGTTCCGTTTAAAATGAACCGTAATAATGCTGATTCCACCCGTGTGTGCGCACATTATGGCTCCGACGCATTTTGGCTCCGACGCGGGTTTGTTCCATTCTCTCGAGACGTCAACTTACTGGGAGCATTTAAGAAGCGGAGCGCAGCGTGGCAGATACATTGGCAAGATCAACAAAACTATAACCTACTACTTTTCTTCTCCAACATTGACTTCGTTTTTAAGGAAGATAATTTGCCTATAGGTAACTCATTTCCACTCCCAAAACGACTGCAATTTAAAATCTGCATCTTGTACTTTCTCGAATTGTCCTTAGAAAGAAACTATAAAAATTAACCTGTCGTCGTCTATGATGTTTATTCTTCTCACGGCATAGAATGGAATTCAGATGTCATTCAGACGTGGTTAACAATGGCTTAAACAAAGGCAAAGGCAGTAGATTTATTTACTGACCACTACAGCCACTTACGATTGAGATGACTACAAGACATTTGCTGTACTAAAGTAATTCTGTCACGGAGAAAGTAGTTAAAATACAGCGACAGTAGCCTATATGAGGTAATGTTAACTACAGCGCTTAAACGCCCATATGAAAAGCATGGGTAAACTAAGCGGGAAATTGTGTAAGCGCAGGCTGATTATCTGAAATTTAATAGAGTGAAATATAACCCAATATATATGATTTAACTATTGCCGTGTGTTTTAACCATTCACTGCCACGCTCGTCTCTGCCCATCTCTGCTCTCATTTAAGTAAAAAAATTCAGCTGTGATCGGGGTAAACTGATTTATTGACTTCAAAATAAAAGCTCCGTAAAATATACAAATCCATCTAAAATAAGTCTCACTTTATTTTACATGTAGCAGGTTATTGTAAATAGTTGTCAAATAGTCAATTTAAAAAATGAACTATAGGCTGCTGGTAACTTGTAAATAACCCTTAGTTATATTTAATAGTTGACCTGACTACACTACAGCTA